>CAEFZX010004345.1:0-21117 GCA_903066825.1 Alfaro cultratus | reverse complement strand
TCTTTATTAAATTGACTACACCTACAATGTCAGTCATAACCTCACTTAATTCAGAGGAAAGGTGCCTTGATGCCAGTACTTCTCTGTGTATAACACAGTGTGTCCCCTCAGCATTAGGTGAGGCCTTCTTGATGAGAGTCTGAAGTCCTTGTCTCAATGCAGTTCTCCCACTTTAGCCCATTCTCAGTCAGAAAGCAGCCTAGCATTTTGAAGAGCTCTTCAGCTGTGGCTCTGTCTCTGACTTATTTACAAAAAAGTAGATCCTCACACGGGGAATTTGTCATGTCAAAACGTAAATAAGCAATAAACAAACAGTCTTTGTTGCTGTCAGTTGCTTCATCAAATTGTAAGGCAAAACGTTTGTCTTTGACTTTATCTACCAGCTGTTCTTTAAGATCGTCAGCAATGTCATTTATACGTCTAGCAACAGTGTCATTGGACAGAGGGATAGTTTTTATTTTTGCAGCACTTGCGTCATCCAGCATGACAGAGACCATGTCTAATGCTGCAGGCAGTATCAGCTCCTCTGCTATGGTGTGTTTTTTTTTGCACTGAGCAATTTGGTAACGCCGCCTTATATGATGCCAACAACGCTCGCTGGTTTACTGAAGCGGAAGTCACAAAGCGGGATGATTGCTGGCAATATTCGGCACGTTTTCGCTGAAAAAACTCAAGCGGCTTATCAGCGTGATTGGGGTGTAATGTCTTTAAGTGACGCCTTAATTTATTTGGCTTCATGATGTCCGCTGCCAACATTTTCAGACAGTAAGCACACAGGTCTTTCCTCGTCCCCCACCGTAGTCACAGTGAAGCCAAGCGCTACATACGCTTCGTCATATTTCCTCGTCTTAGCTTTTGGGAGACTTTCGTTTGTCTCTTTATCTCCGTCTATCTCCGCCTGTCTTCTCATCCCTGTTAAATATTTTTTCATGGTGTCACTTGAGGGTCTGCTACACTTCGTACTCATATCTGTGCTGTGTGCAAAGCGCGCATGCTCAGTGCAAACCAAACCCCTACACCACCGAGCGAATGCTCCCTGCGCACACTCTGCCAATCAGAGCGCCACTGCCCCCTAATGTAGTGGAGGTGCAATTGCACTTTATTCTAGGACTAAAAAAAATCAAAATAAAAAAATAAAAAGCATGTTCCCCGAGGTCAAACGCGCCCCCCTTGACGGAGCCTCGCCCCACTATTTGAGAAGCACTGCTATAAGGTCATATTTACACCCCAGAGAAACAAAGTTATGGGTTCTCTGGGAGCCACTGTCCCAGTTTTTCAATACATAATTCAGGCATTTGATGAATTATGCAAGTGAACTACATGTTTCAAACTTTTAGACAGTGGCTCTTGAGGACTAGAGTAGGAAACCCCACACCTAAATCTCTCTTCGACTTAAGCATAAATCCAAAATCATTTTAAGAGTTGTTTTGGGTACCAATAATTGCACCATCTGTGATTTTCTAAACAATAAATATTTCCTAATCAGTATTTGTCCTGTTTCATATTCATATTTGTATCTTTGTACTGCCAGCAGCCCTTTAGAGGCCTGGGTACATAAATGGCAGACATATTCTAAAGGTGGACTCACCTTGAGCAGCTGCTCCTGCTGGCTTTCCCACTGCCTCATGTCCTGGTACAGGGTCACAGCCACCCGCTGGGGGTCGGCTCTGCACCGTGCGCACACCCCTAGCTGGGTCAGCTCGTCACACACAGGGCAGTGGAGCGTGGTGAAATACTGAGAAATGGTTCCCTTCCTCCCAGCGGGCTCCTCGCCCCCCACCGCAGAGCAGCAGGACGCTTTCTGGATCTGATGATCAACAACAGACAGAAACAGCTCTAAACAACACTGAACATCCTCTGCTTTTAATTTCCAACAGCTTCAAGTTTGACACAGCCAACTGGTCTGAGTTACACATGTCAGGAGCTTCATCCCAGTAACACTGGACAAAATCTTTCCCTAGAATGAAAAGCCAGATTGCTCTCTCCAGTCAGTCTGGGTGTTGACCAGCAGATGGCAGTAGTGCTCTGACACACAAAAAGCACAGACTTCAAACAGCATTTTGTTAATGAATCACATTGGATTCTCAGGAGGAAGCAGAAAAGGTTTGTCCTGCTCTGTCTGGAACCAGCCTGGCTTTACTCTGACAACAATGGTGGCTGGGTTTTTATTTGTTAAGGCTTTTTCGTTCAATAAGGTTCTCTTCTTATTCTGAAAATTTCCATGCGAGTTAAAACTGTAAAATGAGTCCCGACCACTCACTCTGGGGAGCTCCTGGTACCATCCGAACACGTCCACTCCGATGAGCTGGAACAAGCGGCTCAGCGGCGGCAGGATCTGCTTGGTGATGTAGTAGGTGGTGTTGAGGCGCAGGCTGGGGTCCAGCAGCACCTCCATGGGCCGGCGCACTAGCTGGATGAGGGGCACGCCGGGCATCCCATACACGATCACATAGGGGACTCTCTCGCCCACACGAGGCTCCAGGCGCCGGTCGTATGCCATCATCCGCCTGAGAACCCACAGAACACCAGAACCCGATGGGTTGGGCCGCCCGCTGTGACTCTGCTGACTCACTGCTCTTAGAAACTAAACAAACTCTCCTAGTATTTAGGAATGGCATATTTTCTAGCATCTGACACCAATCCCCTAACCTCCCATTAGAGCTGGATTGCCTAGCAACAGACACAGGTAACTATAAACCAGGCTGCTGCAGGAAGACATTGAGCATTATGGGGGGAAAAAAAAGAATAAGCAGGTTCATGCTGCTCATTTCTATACAACCAGCTGGGATTTCAGTGTGCATCGTTATACTGGTAATGGTTAAGGGTAGGAGTAAGCTAACTATGCCTAACTGAATGGATGTCAAGTCAAAGTTTAATATTGTTAAAAAATACCAATGTATGTAGTTTGTTTTGACACTTCTTGTGTTCACCAAATTAAGGTAATGGTGTGTCCCTATAATAAGTCCCAAAAGCACAAATGTGTGTGTGTGTGTGTGTGTGTGTGTAAATGAGTGTTTTGTTTTTAAGCGTTTCACACAAACACACCTGGTGAGCTCCAGGGCAGGCACGCAGGCTCCGGGCCGGTACGAGCCGCTGCCTCGGTACTCCTTGGCAAAGGTCAGGTCCTGCATGCTGGCCCGGCCATCCAGAACCTTCACACACTGACGCTGGACAAACTGCTTCACCTGACTGATGTCCCGTGTCTCAAACAGCAGCTTAATGGAGCGCTCCAGAATCTGGGACACAGGAGCAGATATGAAGCTGCAATACTGACTTCAGGTCATGCAAAGCGACACATTACAGCTGCCTCATTCCCCTGAGTGACTCATGCAGACAGATCAGGGGAAACCAGCGCAGGAACAATTCTGGCATGGCTGTGATTGGTGCAAAGAACTGTGACAGCAAGGGGACAGCGGTTTTCCTGTTACCTTGGATACAGCGGGGCATCCGTCGCGACGCACAGTTTCTATCCCTTTGGCATCAAACACGGGCTCTTTTTGGTCCAGGCTCTCGTACATGTAGCCCACATAGCGCTTCTTTGTCTGCAGCACGCAGGGCAAATACACCTAGAGCACAGAAACACAGTGAGGTTCCTGTCAGACATCACAGACCAGCTGCTGCCGGAGTCTGCCTGTTTCTGAAGCAGCTCCAGTTTACCTTCTCAAACTTGAGCTTGACAGGTTTGGGGTTGGTCGCGGTCACGGCCTCTGCGATCTCATGGCCGATCTTGAAGGCCTGCTCCTTGGTGGCTCCTTTCAGCAGAACAAACATGCTGTCGACACATGACAGAGACAAACATTCACCGTCTGGTCACTGGGAACCTGCAGGCAGCTCCACTTTCTCATTTTCCCTCAATCCAAGTTAATTTAACAAAGACCTAATGAGTGAAATTCTGCAGTGCTGGTAGATGGGCTAAATCGTTTCGGGAAGAAGATGTTTCTAATTGTGCTGTCACAGTTTTACACTTTAAACTCATTAAAATGGCTAAAAAAATTGTTTATTTTATTGTAATATTTACAAAAACTATGAAAGGAAAAATAACACGGTTGATGGAGCATTAAGAGAGACTTTAAAGAGTGAGGAACTCTGAAGAAGAAACAAAGATCATACAATCCGACATCTCCACTAATCATCTTTCAATCTTCTCCTTCTCTCCTTCCAGAGTAAAACAGCTCTGCCTGAAGGTGGGGTCAGTTAAATGTCTCGTCTCATCAACCTTCCCTGCTGTTTTTCCAACAGACATGATGGATCTGAGGTGCATCCAGAACTCATGTGTGGTGAGGGGCAGTCAGTCGATATCAGGAGAGAGTGTGAGATGTATGACCTGCAGGAGGGGCTACATGTACTCGGGGTGAGAAATCGTACCTGTCTGTGTCTCCATACACGACTCGGGCTCCCCACTTCTTGGTGTCGTTGACCAGTTTGATGGCTCTCTCCAGGGTCTCCCTTGCTTTGTGGACAATGCTGTCTCCCACCTGCAGACGAACCACACCTCCATGAAACCTGTCTGATACACACTGCAGATTTGAGATATTTCACCTTCTTTGTGAAATATCTCAAGCTCAGTTAGACTGGATGTTCACAGTATTCTGTGAACATCAGTTATCAACCATTGCCACCAATTATCATTTGGCTTTAAGTGTGTACTTTGGCTAGGCCATGCTTTCATACAAAGCGCTCCATGTTTAGAGCTGTCATCCTGCTGAGGTGAACCCAGCTCAGGCTCTCTGCAGTCTAACAGATTTTCTACCAGCTGCCCAGTCAACAGGTTCTCCCACCGGAGGCGCAGATCTGTGCAGCTCCCCCAGGGTTACCATGGAGGATTAATGCTCTCCTTTCCCAGCCTGTCAGCTTAGGTAGACATCCATGTTCAGATGATGGATTGGTCTGTGAGATGTTCAATATTTGGGATGTTGTTGTAGAGGTGAACCCGGCTCTCCACAGCTTCCTCCCTGACCCGTCTGCTGGTCTTCACTGATGTTCTCATTAAGACTGACATCAAATTACACACAAGTGATCCTTAAATGCACTTGATTTTATTAAGGAGAATCAGATTTTTATTTGCCAAAATGTCAAAAAACCACATATCCTTTTCCCTTCAGAGCAGAAATACATGCTATTTTGTGTTGGTCTGCCAAATAAAATCTAAATATCAAGTTTGTGGTTGAAAACAATGTGAAGCTGAAGCATCATACGTTCGCAGGATTCTACATGTAGATAGAAATACATAATCTCCCTATGTGGTGAGCGTTGGGGTGTTCAGTGAACAGGATGGATGCTGATGACCTCACCTCCACGCTGGGCATGCGTCCTGAGTAGTTTGCTGAGGTGTAGCCAAAGGTGACGTTGGCGATGAGCTTGAGTCCAAGCTGCCGGGCGTCCAGCAGCCTCATCAGGGCCTTGTCCTGCCTGTAGCTCTTCATGGACTGCTTCACCATGATCCTGGTGCTCAGGATCTCCTCCAGCATGCTAGGAAGGACGCCTTTACGCACCGACGACTGAACACACACACACACACACATATATATATACAACTTCAGTCAGAAAAAAATGATTTTTCCCATACAAACTTATGGAGGCCATTCTGAAAACAGCTGAGGTAGTGTTTCTGGAAGGTGTCGGAGGTTCAGAGGGAGCCGGACCTTTACGAAGGCGATGCCGCTCGGGGACACGGTGATGTCATTACGGAGATGGTGAAGGAGCTCAGGGGGAACCCGCAGGGAGGTGCAGCCAAACTTAAATTCATCCGGCCTAAAGAAAAGAAAAAGGCAACAATGTTCATTACCATGATGCTCAAACTGATGAGCTCTACTTCACAGTCTTCAGTAAGAAGACGGAACACATTCCAGCAAACTTCCTCTGCTACGTGATTTAGGAAGTCTCATAGTAAACAGGTACACACTCTCCATGGAGTAGACAAACTGCTGTTAGCAGCGAGTGCTACCTGTGATAATCTCCAAAATGAAATACTAAAATTTTAACATTTCAAAATATTTTAAAATAAAAGCACAAAACCGAACTAACAGGTCAGACATTTATAGAACTGGATTTTGAAAATAGTAAGCCTCAAAATCACTGACTGGTGTTAGTTTGCTAGGAAATAAAGTCACCATGGGAGCCATCTATTCTCTTGTTAGATGAGAATATAATTTAATTTATATAAAGAGATCCAAAAGAATTTATAAGCTAAATTAGACTATACAAATGGAAAACTTTTAAAACTCCTGAATCTTGAAGATTTCCATGTCTTCTTCTGAATGTGGAGCAGAAACCCTGCCAGCCACTACTTTATTATTATAATTATTATTCCCCTGCAGTTGCAAACATATTCATGTTGAAAAGAAGTGTTCACCACTCCTGCTGTTGCCATGCAACAATATTAACCCAGCAGAAAAGCTCAAATAACTAGTAAGAGTGTGTGTGTAAGCTGCTCTGAGCTTTCAGTATGTCTGTTCAATTCAAACTAATGAGGGAACGAAGCAGGTGGGTTCTCAGTCGGTGTGCGTGTTGAGCGGGGTGGGGTGGGGTGTCTTGTCCTTACGTTCCCAGGCTGTCCACGTGGCCAAGGCATGTGGAGAAGCAGTAGTTGTATGCGATGACGATGGAGGGATACAGCGACTGGAAGTCCAGCACCACCACAGAGTTGCTGTAGAATCGGGACTCAGGCTCCATCACCAAGGGAATGCACTGCGGCGCCCTCTGCTGGGCTCGCTGCTGCACGCTGGGCGTCACCGGGATGTAGTTCAGGGGCTTGGCTACCCGGAGCATCATGGACTCAACACGGTACTGAGGGGAGGAGGAGACTGATGACTGCAGGAAAAATGTTCATGAGCTTCATAAGTCAAAAGTTAGTTTGTAACAGTACTGCTCATCAATATTTTCATATATAGAAATTAGAGGAAGTCAAGCCAAGATTGGATAATTTTCACTAATATATAGTAATAATAATGAGTAAAGATCCTGAGAATTGTAGGACAAAAACTAAACTAAACTGATCAGTTTGATTTGTGAACCAGATGTGACATCAATATACGAAGAAACAAGAAAAACCTAAATATTTTAACATTTGCATTTAAAAAAATCTGAATGACTGGTTTAAACTTTATGCTCTATCCACTTAAAGTGGACACTAACATTACCCTGTTCATAACTGACTGGTAACTGTCACAAGCCTATTTTAAGCCCTGACTGGTGATTGGTCGTTCAGGAGGTGAAGAAAACAGGATTTTTTTGGCAATAGTTGCAAGTTATCAAGGGGTCACACTAACACTCTTCAATGGGGAAGTTGCTACTGATGGAAGACTTGAAGTTATCCAATTTCAAAATCTGTAAGGTGTTGACAAAGGAAGTCAGAGGAAGCAAAAACTAAAGCTGTGTATTTTACACAGTGGGGTGTTAAGATAAACAATTTAAAATGTCAATTCCAAGTTTTTGTTTCATATATACTGGAACCCTGTTTTACAACATTTGTTCAGATTAATAATTAATGAGCGCTCATTACTGCTAAAACAGAAAAGTGCTTCAAGATAATCAGACTGGCAGATCAAAGCAAACTGACATACAGCTCTGATCGCTGCATTTCTACAAAATAAATAAATAAATAAAAATCACCAAATTTCTTCTTTAAGTGTAAAATGTAACAAATATGGCTGAATAGCTTACAGAATGTAAACATACTGCTTTCTGAGTGCAGCTGCATTTACAAAACAGCATTAAAAAGCTATGCTAAATGTTTAACAGCCTTGTAAATACCTGCTATTGGGTTGGAAAGTGAAAAATCCCCAACAGTTACCTCACCGAGAAATGCTGCAGCACAAAGATGCAGTGTGTTTCAGGACAATACTAACAGTGTGTATATGTGTGTGCGTGCGTGTACCTGGGATCCTCGAGTC
The DNA here is from genome assembly GCA_903066825.1 of Alfaro cultratus. NCBI lineage: Eukaryota > Metazoa > Chordata > Actinopteri > Cyprinodontiformes > Poeciliidae > Alfaro > Alfaro cultratus. The sequence goes on along the minus strand of CAEFZX010004345.1, from coordinate 13,225 downwards.
AAAACATGGAGGAACTGGATTCCAAAGAGCCGGGCCAGCTCGCTGGTTCTGCCAATGATGTCCTGCTGCTGCAGCAGCTGCATGGTGCCGTGTAAACGACTCACATAATGATCCACCATCTTCCACCTGCAGCAACATGCAGACCAGAGAACACAGCCTGCTTTACTCCAGAACAGGTCGGGTCAAACCTTCACTGCCTCTGTCCACCCAGTGATCCCTGACCGGCCCGTTTGGCACCACAGAGCGTTGGATAACAGAACATGGAGTGTGTCACTGTGCTGGACCTGTGCAAGTGTGTGATGTGGTCGAACCAGTCGGACAGCGTGCGGGGGCTGTAGAGGGGGAAGCGCTGATGGAGCACGTGGAAGGCCACGTTCTCAAAGCTGTAGTTGTTCAGCGTCACCTGCAGAGATGAGAACATCACAGTGACACCTGGGCAGGAGCGAGCCATTATGTCATCATTATTCTGATCAGCATTCTTAATTGGAAAAAATTGGCACATTTCTGGAGATTTTTCAATTAACTACTTTTTTTAACAATATTAAAAATATATTTGAAAGATGCAAATCAACAAATAATTCACAGCAAACATTTTATTCCCTAAAATGCAATAACAGCATTCCTTTACTGAAAGCAACAAAGGATGCACCTAAAGTTAAAAACATCAACAGTACAGTGATTTGTTGATTCATTTACAGATTAAAACCAGTTAAGAATTGGAGAGCAACAGGTGCCCAGTAGGAGATTTTGTTTTATAGAATTTGAACCAGGCGATGTTAAGACTGGGTCACTTGAGGAGTTCTGGGTAGAACAGATTTATCATGAAAAAGACTCCAAACATACAGCTACAGTAAAGATCTAAGAACATTTGTGTCTTAGAACGGCCCAGTCAAAGTAGAGGCATAATTCCAATTGAGAAATAGCAGCAAGGCTTGAATTTTTTTTTGCTTACAGAGACTCTCCTTTCAATCTGACTGAGCTTTTCTGCAAAGAGAAATGTTTTGGAGAAATGTGGCTAAAAACAGATGCATGCCATCCTTTATTTGACAAAAAATAAAAGAAAGAAAAACATTCTAAATAATTTTTTTCTTCTACTTCGCAATTGTGCACTAATTTGTGTTGATCTATAACAATCCCCAGTAGTAAGTCCAGGGGGTTGAGGTTAGAGTTAACATGACATTGAAACTATCTTTTTACGATAATGCCAGATACTGATGAAAAGAGCAAAAGTCTGTCAAAACACTTTTGGTGGCAATAAATAATTTTTTTAAATAGAAACAGCAGACTGAAGGTCACCACAGGAGAGAGAAAGCTGGGAGAGGAACCTGCCTCACTCTTCATCACCCTCCACAGGTTGAGGGTGACGCGGCCAATGATGTTGATCTCAGTCATGGTGTCGGCTCCGTACTCGTCCCTCTCGGTGGCAAAGCGGTTCTCCTTGGAGTCACCTGAGGACACGCAGAGCCAGACAGAAAGCTAATTAGAGAGGCTGGCAGCTGCCTGAGGTTCTCCATTCAGCTGGAGCACACACACAAACCCACTGTCATGGAGACGCACGTCTGTTCATACAACATGCACTGTCCACATGTGATACGCTCGGTCCCAGGGAAGCCTGCGTTAGCACTCTCAGCATGTTCAAAACAGAAACCTCTCTCTCTCTTTCACACACACACACCTCTCCTAACATCAATGTTAGGATTTCTATTAGAAAGAGAGGCGGCTCATAAAACTCATTCTCTGCGGAGCAAAATCATAAAAATAAACCCCGACTGCAAATTAACACTCACATCAAACTCACACTGGAACAATATTTTCCAGAAACCAATGTTGGCTTTTGGAACCAAAAAAAATCTACCTGTTGTTGAAACCTGCTAGATCCCCAGTGCAGAAAAGTTATCAAAAATGTGTTAAAATTTCTCTGTGAGGAGGCAGCAGCTGCTGAATCTACACCACCATGTTTCATATTTTCAGTCAACTTTAACTGTTAAGACAGTAGCAATTACTATGTTTGTTTGCAAACACTAACTCATATGGTTTTCAGTGTTTATCATAAAACCTTAGTGGGAATTATAGATCATTTTAATTAAGGATGGACTTGTGCTTTCACTGTAAGCAAGACTAAATGCCAGTTCTAGTGATTATTACAGGTTAGATTGGAAAGTTTAACAGAGTTTATTCTCCAAGACATAAATGAAAACAGCTTCCAGGTTGTTACACGGTGAATGATTTTTAGTTTGAAAGTGTCTAGTTAATGCTCTTCGTGGTAAAAAAATAAAAAATAAAAAAAAATCAATGAATGTTAAAAAAGTCCTGACTTTGAAGTGATTTTAATTTTGTTCTGCAGTGTAACCATGGTGAAATAACGACATTATGACAGGCCAGAAACCTCTCCTCAAAAAGAAGTAGCCCAAACATGGAACATGAAACTAGTTCAATATATTTAAAATTTGTCACAGTTACACCTTTAAATGCATTTGGAGTTTCTTACATATGTCATAACTTGTAATTACTGTGACAGAATATTCACTCGTAGTTTCATTACTGCTCAGAGAGAAAAAAAAATTAAAATTTTTGCAAATCAAGGCTTTTTTATTTTCTCCCTCTTTCCCAAACGAATGATGTCTGAATTATTTTTTTTAATCAATTACAATCACACAGTTTGTAAGCTCTAATAAACTGTGACTGCTCTGTAAAATTCTGAGATCAGTTTTTAAAGCCCATCCAGAATGGGGATCCTCCATACCACTGCAGTATTCCTTCCATATATTTGACAATGTAACAGGTTTAGTGACTGTAATTCATTTCCAAAGCAGAAACACCTGCAGCAGCAGAAATGACCTCGCTCAGTGTCACAACTTACAAACCCAGCAGCACCCAGAAGAGGAAATGGTTCCACGGTGGAAAGGTTCTAGAAAATTATGTTCTGGAACTAAGAGGCCCCTGAATGCATTGTGTTTATTATCGGAGGAGATATTAATAATTGATGCTGCGATTTAAAGCTGCAGTATATAACTTTTATTACAAATATGTTTGACATATTTGTTAAAACCATCACCATATCGTGCCAGTATAATATGAGAGCGATAATCTATGAAAAGATCAATTTCCTCCTCGTCCTCCTCCCTGAGCTGCTATGGTCATCTCAAGAAATGCACTGCTCCAAAAACAACCAATCAGAGCCAGGAGGAGGGTCTTAGTGCTGCCAATCAACCTTACGTATGTACTGTTCAATGTGCTAATGGTGGATGAACAACTTACTGCTATGGGAAAAAAACTGTTTATCTGGTGTCATTGGTGGCCATGCTAACTAGCCTAGCTTTCGGAAAAGCATGTTATTAGGAAGAAGCTGTAGCATAGCAGTGGGGATGAGCAGGTACATGCGAGGGTGATTGACAGCTCGCCTCCTCGCTCTAATTGGTTGTTCCAAGTTAGCAGTGGGAGCACTGAGAGAAGAGCTTGATTTTTAATTTATTTAATTTCCCTTTGGGATGGATAAAGTATTGATGAATTTGAATTTAACAGATTATCTGTCTCGACAAAGTAACAGTTTCAACAAATATGCAAAAAATATATTTTTTATAAAAGTTACATACTGCAGCTTTAATAGTGGAAAAAAAAGAACAATGGACACGTTAGAAAGCATGTTTCTCTGTAATGATGGAAAGATTATGAGTTTATTTCTCTGAACTGTGAAAGCCTCAAATCATAAAAGTATTGATTTGTTCAGAAACTGGAGCAGCCTGAACCTGAACCACCAAGATGAGTACTGGAGGTACCTGGGATCCGTGACAGCTGCTGGCAGAGGTCCACTCCTAGTGCAGCGGCGCGCTGAAGAAGGTAGCCCCATGAATGCATCTGCACCTCGTATCCCAGCAGGATGTCTGGGTCAAACCTGGAGGAACAGCATGCAGACTGAAAGCAGGATCAACAACCCTCCTCCATCTGAGTGGTTCACTCCGATAGAACTGTAGCACAAACCGTCCCCAGTCAGTGAGGGAACACACACCTTCTCATGATGGCGATGAGCTCCTGAAACAGCATCTTCTCCTCCCTGGCGTAGGTAACTTGTAGCCCAGAGACTCCTGACCTGACCAGCAGAGGTGCTGTCGATCTGGGACCTGCAGACAGATCCCAATAGCTTCATCAGCCCAGGTTCACTGACATGACTGAAACACTGAGGATCACACAGTAACACCTGCACCACTGACTACAGGCTTTATTACACCAACCAAGGTGTTGGTGTAATAAACACCTTCTAAATATTTTGTCCAATGTAATTGCTAAATATAATTTTTTACTGTATGTACTGTTGAATAGAGAGAGTGGGTGTGATTGGTGGGGTTTTAGTTTTGTAGTTTTCGTTTTTCAATGGAAAATGGAACATACTGTTGTGCACTGCTTGTATGTTTTAATTAATGGTTGTGCATTCTCCATAATTATATCTATACCAACATGTAGAGGGACTTCACCTTGACCACAGCTTTCATGGTCTTTATCCACCATGATGGCACCCGTCAGCTGAGTGCCGTCTCCGCCCTGCAGGGGCGCGTCGGAGCTGAAGCAGTAGAATAAGGCACAAATTGGATCAAACTCCGGGTCAGGTTCCAGGTCCCGGCGGCTTCTAGCATGGAGCTCCATTCCCATTAACGTAAGGTACTGGACCTGAAGAGTCAAAACAAACTGTACTATAAGCTAAATATGCAAAAAACTGAAATCTGAAGATAAAATTCAATTTATTTATTTCTATAGCACAAGTTCACAACAAATGCTGTCTCAAGACATTTTACCAAATAATAATAATAATAATAATAATTTCAATTCAATCTTAAATGCATTGAAATTGATGCTAGCTATCAAACAGCACAGTATGCTCAAGGATTTTAACCTCAGTTTAATAATTGACATTATATGGTGGACTGAATATGAATGTGTTGTGCTGTAACTAATATTGATTTGCATGGAGTTGGCACTGAACCTGACCATTTGATTGGACTGAAATCATTTGAAATAAATTGTATGCTACAAAAAAAACAAAATCAACAAGACTTTTGTTTTGATTGATCCTAATTAAACATTTGAATCTACTTATCTAATTACTTCAGTAACATGTGCCACATGAGCGAGGTGTGGACCCGGACCGGACCACAGCAGCTGTTGGTCCCAACCTGTCCTGCGGAGTGGCTCACCTCATGCAGAGCTTTGGCATCCTGCAGATTCTGCATGCTGACCTTGAAGCCATACGAGTTGGCGATACTTGGCCCTTCAATCTGAGACTGTTCTTTCTTTGGCACATTTATAGCAGCAAACTGGTTCTGTGGAGAAAAGAGAGAGCATAAAAAGCACTGCAAAGACCCCGACAACAAGTCAATCACACAACATGATGCTTCAGCCACGTTAAAATAAAAGATAAGACTTCAGTCAAACACTGAACTGTAAACTGGAAATCACACAGACAGGGGTGAGTTCTAACCTTCATTTGTGTGGTCAGTAAGACTCTCCTCAAAGGATTGGCCTGGCTTCTTCTTCTCTGAGAAACAGGATCCTCTGCAGCAGGGAAAGATCAGTTCAGTTAACAGCAGAGCTGCTGGGTTAGACACATTTATGTTTACACATTTACAACATTATGTTCAAAGGGACAAAACCCTAGCTTGTCCTGCTGATTAATAAGCCCAGATGTGATGAGAAAACAGGGTTTTTAATGCGTCTTAAAGAACAAAAACAGAAGACAAAATAATAAAGTAATTTAAAGTATTTAAAGACAGTCTTTAAATACTAACTTTTTTAACAGCCACTTTTAAAAACTGAAAATGACCTTAAGCAAAATACATCAGTATGTATTAAACCATGCTTGGGCCAAAACGATTAATAGAATTACTGGTTTATTGAAATAATTGTCAAGTAATTTAGTAATAAATTAGTAGTTAACTGGAGTGTATGGACTCAAACGCAGGCCATTAGCTCAGAGAACACTATCAGAGTAATAATTACACCATAAACTGCTCAGAAAATATTTACATTTTGCATTTAAGATGTAAAACATTCTTTGTCTGTAAATATGTTCTACCCGGAAAAACTCAAATGGCATTTTTAGCTTCACCTGGTTCAAATTCTGCAAGAATATATGAAATTCCCTTTCTTATCCTTTTATTAATAATTAAAAAAAATAAAGCGATCAGCTCTACACTTTACTGATGTTACGTCCAGCAGAAAGAGCTGAGCTTTTCACATGTTGAAATATTTTTAGCTGTAGATGCATCCTTTGTTATAAATGACCAAATGTTCACTAAAAGGAAGCTGCTATGGAATTTTAACACATCAGGCAGCTACACACATTTAGGCAGTTCAATTAATTTCCATTTGATGTATTGTGCAGTTGTGAGTTATAATAGATTGGAACCATTTAAACTAGATATAACGTTGGTTATTGTGGCATTCAAAATATGTTATGTTACAACACTTTGCATTAATCTGATGGTTGAAGAACCTGAATAACAGATTAAAAACAATAAATATCTTTGATGTTGAGCTCAGGTCTATTTATTCAGTAATTTAGCAGCAAAAAAGGCTTTTGAATGAAAATGGTTGCTTATTTAGTCAATATATGGTTTTTGATTAAATTGTGACTAATTAATTACAGATCTGTAATTAATTAGTAAATTAGTCCCACCACAAGTTAATAAGTTATATATATTTCTATTGCTTTCAGTCAGAAAGAAACTAATAATGTAACATCTGTTTGTTCAGATATGTAATATGAATATGAACATTCTCTCCTGAGCCCTGTGGGTGAAACTTACTGTCACTTATGGGCGTGCTGCAGACAGGGCCCAGATCTTCCGTGCTCCTCCGCCTTTTCCTTAAGGACGGGGTGGTGTGTAGGCGGTGTGGACTGCTGCTGCCACCGTTCCCGTCTGCACCATGGAAAGGAAAGGGAGACTGGTCTGCTCCAAATCTCTCCTGTGAATCGGGGAGCCTGGGTGATGGTGGTTCTGGTGTGTTCTTGCTGCCGAGTCGCTCAGGCACTGATGGGCTCAGCTGGTGAGACTCCTGCCACGGCGGCAGCTCTGGGGATTCTGGAGACGTGGTGTTGGCGGCGTCCTCCTGTTTCTCATGCTGGGGGCTCACAGTGCTCTCATCTGAAACCGGATTCAGTGTTGTGGTGTTGGACCGAGGGCCGGTGTCCACCAGAGGAGACAAGGCTAAGGACAGGCTGAGCTTCTTTCTCCTGCGAGTTCTCACACTGGAAGTGTTCCCACAGTGTTCAGCGTTAACTGAAATGCATCTGGAAACATCTGGCAGATTGGTTCTGTCAGGGTTCTCCTGCTCCACATCTGCCCCCTCCCGTTCCTTCCCCGGCTCCCTCCTGTCTTTCTGCAGGCTGTCGTACTGCTTCCTGGCTTCCAGCCACAGCTGCACGCGCTCGTGGCTCGGCGGGTTCCTGCAGGGCAGAAGGACGACCTTCTTGTCGCCTGGTGAGGATGCGAAAAGCCGCGCCTTTTCTTCTTTTGTCTGCTCGACCGCCGCTCCCTGAGAGGAGGTGATGGTGGTGGCGGGGTGCGTCATGACGGAGAAAGCGGTCTTCCAGAAATGGAGGCCCTCCAAAGACAGGTCTCCTCCAAACTCTTGGAGCTCCCTCACCAATCTGGTTCCCAAGGTGAGCTTACGGCCCCCAACCTCCCTGGAAGACAGCAGGAAAGACGAGAAATCATCTAAATGACACCAGACAACAGGAAGAACCACAGATCCAGGACATGAGAACTGAATCCTTCATTTGTGTGGTCAGTAATACTCTCCTCAACAGGACTGTATTTATTATAAACTAGCAATCATGAATATAATATATCTTTTAATTCGATATTATATTTTATTTGTATTAGTGTCCAAAGTAAGCAGAGTAAATGACCCTGAGACAAATACTTAGTCACAAAAAGATTTGCAATAAGACTGCAGAGGAAAAATGATTCCATCTGCTGCTGAAATCTAAAAATTAACTATCAAATATTATCAAATTTAACATTTACGTTGGCTTTGATACAACAGGAGAGTAACGACAATCATCCTTTTAAAAAGCATTTACTTCATGTGCAGTGATTTAATAAAACTTATGAACTTCCTCTTACATATCGTTTCAGCTTTTATTTTATGGTGATCATTTTAGTTGTGTGGCACAAATCTCTAAAAGAACTGCTTTTGAAATTTAAATTATTTTATGCTTACTTGTCTTTTTAATTCAGAAATTTGGACGTTCTTAACACATTGGTGGGGAAAAAAAAAAGAAGTATATTTTGATAAAATTACTAAATCATCAAAACATTTTCTCCGTCCTGTTTGACATAAATCTAATCAACAACTCTAACTGCTGAGAACCACCAAACATTCAATCAGGATTTTAAGTCTGGGTGTTTACTGACTTCCACTAAAATCACATTTTATTAACGCACTACCATTAAAGCTTAATGCCATAAATTCTGCAGTCAGCATGAAGAAAAGTAGTGATATTTGCCATCTTTACTGTATTCCACCAGATTCAAATCTATTCTTCTTGACTAGTTGGCTGATCTGTGGCATTCTAGTGTTTTAACCAGTTCCATTGTTAAATAATCATATCTAAATACCTGCAGGAATATAACATGAGAAAGTGTGATCTTACATTGGCTTGTTTGGGATGTCAGAGGGATCACTGCAGAAGGGCTCCTGGAACGTGGCTTCTGACATCTCCAGGTCCATCAGAGTGCTGAGGATCTCGTCTCGACTCGGAGGGGACATTAGGGGCTTGAGGACATGGGCTCCACCTCCGGTGCCCCGCTGAAGCTGGCTTGCTCTCACATGTGACAGAGAACTGATTGAGTGAGGGGAGCTGCTGGGTGTGGTGGACATAAGTCCGTCAATGCTCTCGTGAAGTTCGCTAGTCGGTGAGCCCTCCTGGTCGACGAACGACACCGAGCTTAGAGACAAAGGTATGACCGGGTCGAAGGCTGAGAAGAGGAACTCCTTTCTCTCACAGTGGAAGTCCTGAAAAGGGCTGAGGGTATGGGATTTACAGAAAGAAAGGTCCCACTCTCTTTGTCTTTCTGGTCTGTGCTTCTCAGACTGAAGCAGAGCAAGGTTCGCTGAGGGCTCTCCATTCCCAGACCTGTCAAAGAGTTCAGGGCTGGCAGGGCTGGCTTTGCACACATCAGAGTCTCTCTCGGTCTGGCTCTGAGAAAGACCTTCCAAGCCCTGCGCCTGAGCAGATGGAGGTTCATGGCAGATGTCACTGAGGAACTTGACAGGTAGGTTTTTATCAGTCAAAACAAACTGACTGCTGCTGTAGGGACTGGAGAACTCTGCTTGGTGAATAGTGTTTATATCGAAGGTGTAGTCCTGTGGGAGGTCTGGGGACAAGCTGTCCTCTATGAAGTTGCAGCTGGCGAGGCTCGGTGCAGAGGAGAAGAGAAGGCAGTCATCAGACATACTGCCGTCCTGCTTCACTGATTGGTCTGGTTGAGTACTGCTGGTCCTGCTTTTCCTGTTTCTGGGCTTTTTCTCCTTAGGAGTGGTAGACTTTGGGACCCGGGGTTTTCGAGAAGCAGTGGAAGGGGTTCTAATGGGCTTAGTGTGTTTAGCGGAGGGGTTTAGCAGCACTGCGGCCTGAGCTATGGCAGCAGCATGTCTGTCTGTTCCAACTACTTGTAGAGGAAGGGCCTGTCCCTGCTGCCTCTTCTGGAGGAGCTGCTTAAGGACAGCCAAGCCAGACCGGGTCTCAGTGAGAGCTGGTGTCTCTCCGTTTTTAGGAGCTGAAGGGGGACAACCTTTGTCTTTCTGGACATCATTACTTGTCTCTGCTGGAGGGTAAGGGGCAGTGCAATATTCTAGAGAAGATTCTACCTTTACCACAGTGGTCTGACAACCCTGCTGCTTCATCTCAACAGGTGCCAGCATGTTTTGGTTAACTTGCATGATTGAGGTCTCGCAGTCCTCAGCCTTTGGTACAATAAAGCGAGCTGAGGTGGGCATCGATGTGTCTGAAGCAGAGGACCTGCTTTGACCGGTGATATCGGTGCTTAGCGGCTGCTGAAAGGAGGTGATGTCTTGAGAGGAACTCTCTGATGGAGCCAACCCGCCATTAGAGAAAAGCAGCTGGGAGTCTTCTTTGCATAAATTATCACTTTTAGGTTTGTCGGTTTTCTTTTTGCGGGACCTTCTGGGTTGTGGAGATATTGCGGGACTTTCAGCTGCATTGCTAGCTTTCTTTCTTTGCCTTGCAGCAGCAGCAGCAACACCTCTCCGTGCTTTCTCTTGTTTGGGCTCTTGTACCTCTGAGGGCTTAGCAGCGGACATGTTTACTTTTCTTTTAGACTCTGTGGGCTTCTTAGGTTTGGGTGTTCGACCTCTCCTTTGGGCTCTTCTAGTCACAGACTTTGTGCATGGATTTAGTGATGCAGAGCTAAGGCAAGGATCACTGAGTGGATTTATCAACTGTTCTGAACTGTTCAGAAAAGGGTCACTTGGGGACCAACAACGCGGGGGCGTTGATTCTGTTGGGCTTGGGGATCTATCAGAAAGATAGCCCAGTTCTACCATGACATCGGTGTACTCTTTCTCAAAGTCATCTGCTAGCTCACAGTAACATGGCCGAGGGGGGGGCAGAGAGGGCAGAAGTGGGCGTCTCTGACAGCCTGTGCTCCTTTTCATCCTTTGTCCTCGTCTGACGAGAGGCCTTTTGGGAGAGATGTTGATCGTCTTCTTGACTGTGTTGTTGACCCTAGCTTTTCGCTTGGGCGATTTTTTAGCCTTGGGCTCTTTGACGGGAAACCTGATGGCAGTGGACTCTGGCACTTTAGGCCAGAAGCTCTTAAGAGGAGCCAATTTATTGTAATGTTCCACTTTATCTGCAGTTAACATAACCAGCTGTTCGTCTGCATTCACTTTGGACATCTTCACCAACATGTTTTTCTGACCTTTGAACCTGTTGATTATGATGTACTTGATAATTACGGGAGGTTCTTTCTTGCGTCTTTTCTGGTATTTGGTCTCCTGGCCCCTGGGAAACTTGCTGGAGTTTTTAGAACGACTGGAACCTGGCTGGTCTTCATCAGTACCATCAAACTTCTGTTTCCGTTTAGCCCTCAGTGTGTATTTACTCCCCGGCAGTGCTGATGGTTTAGTACAGCTAATTTTCGCAGATACCTCTGGATCAAGGCTCAACCAATCCTCTGTTGCATCTTTGGCTTCTTCACAAAGAGAGGAAGTAATGATGGTGTTGGAGACAACAGCCTCTGAGACTGGTTCTATCGGCTCATCGACTGTCTTTTCCTCTCTGTCCAACTCTTCATTTATAGCTGGATCAACTTCTTCATTTGGCTTGTTTTCATTTACCTCAGCCTGTGGTTTTGGTGGATCCTCTGAAACTGGCCCCTCCTCTGTGTCTGAAGTCTGGTTACAGGCAGGTGTTTCTGAACAGAGGCCAGTGCAAACTGGACTGTCGGAGATCGGGCTCTGAGATGCTGCTGCTTTGTTCCTATGTCCTGCCAATCCTAACCGTTTTTTAGGAAGTTTCAGCTTCAACTTGCAAGTCGGAGACAGCTCTGGCTTGCTGCAGGTGTCAGCCGGCTTTTTATTTCCAGTCTTCTTTCTATTGAGACAGTTGGAGAGAATAACACTGGGGAAGAACTTGTAATGTGCCTCCTGCTGGGCCACAATAGTCCGCTCAGTTTTATTTTCCTGGTAGTCTTCATATCTGATTTTGAGCTCCCCAACATCTCCTTCCTCACTCTCTGGGGCCAGTTCTTCCTCTCTATGGTCGATGAACTCGCCCTCCTTCATGAGGGATGGCGTTGAGGTGAGGCTCCTCAGAATTGGGCTTTTTCTCTCCTTAGTGCTCAGCTCCAGCTCTGTCTTAGCGGAGCAGGCTCTGAGGTCTGAATAACAAAGGGAGATGGTGCTGTGGTTCTGAAAGATGGATAAACGGTTAGTTTCTACAGTCTCAAGGCTGCCGTACCTTTTCCTATTTTTTGACACCTTTCCACTGCTAAAAGGGAAGGCTTCCAGATCAGCCTTCTCCACAGGTTTGGAGCTTTTCTTGTTATACGTGTACAACGGTCGAATTTCCTCCTTGTCCATGCAGATAGGAGGCACCTCAGAGTGATTGGCTATTTTGCGAGGAATTGGGTGCTTCACTGGCAGGATGTATGGGATTTCTTTATTAACCCTGAACCCTGCTGAACATTCACTGGAGCCATCCGGGCTGCTTTTTAACTGAAAGGAGTTTTTGAGTTGTTCCTCCGTGTCCAGCACACGGACTGGCCTGTGCTCAGGATGCTTGCACAGCAGGATCTTAGCTGAAGACGGCAGCTCCAGGTGGACGGTCTCTCCAGTGCAGGGATTTGTTTTCCCCAACAGCTTCTCTGTGGCTGTAAGCGAAGACTGAGACATGGAGCCACTGTCTGTTAAGGAAGAATCTAGGAATACAGAAGAGAAAAGAAAGGGTAGGAATGTCAGGACATGAACACAACAATGAAATGAAATGAAATGAAAGAAAATGGATTCATATATACACACTATATTGCCAAAATCATTTGCTCACCTACCCTCACTCATAAGGACTTCAGTGACAACTCATTCTTAATCTGTAGAGTCCAATAAAATGGTGCTCCTTCCTTTGAGGCTACATCAGATTTAGAAATGTGCCAACGCTGCAGCATGTAACTTTTATAAAAATATTTGTTTTAGACATTTAAATCATAGAACTGTAACATGACATGATCTTTGAAGAAACTAAAGTTTCCTCAATCGGAAACAGTCAACCAGAGTCAGGAGGAGGTTCTTAGCACTGACTTTCACCCTCTTGTATGCACTCAATCTCTTTTTGCTATGTTGGAACAGGAAGAAATCATCCCAAAACATAAAACAGACCAGAATGTGTCTGCATGTTGAAGAGTTCCTCTCTTTGACCCAAAAGAGCAGAGCCACACTCCTGAGAAAAAAAACTCGAACCATAAACCCCCATTCCAGACTTTACCCTTGACACAAGAGAAAATAACTACTTTTATCAGCATATAGGGGTAGGCAGATGGGGAGCAGCAGCTTCTGAAAATGTTGGGTGTGTTGCTTAAAATGTTTTTAAGCTTTTTGACTGCTTAAAATGTACAGTACAGACCAAAAGTTTGGACACATCTTCTCATTCAATGAGTTTCCTTTATTTTCATGACTATTGACATTGTAGATTCACACTGAAGGCATCAAA
>CAEFZX010004344.1:0-21724 GCA_903066825.1 Alfaro cultratus | reverse complement strand
CCCCTGAAGTCCATGGAGCTTTCCAGAAGTTCCTGGCCGTGGTGGTGGCCTCTCTGAGGAAGCAGTACCACTAGAGACTTGTGTCTTACAAAACTGAATGAATAAATAAAAGTCATTTTTAAGAAAAAAAAAACAAACAAAAAAAACATCTGTCTCTTAATTTCTTTCTCATGGCACAAAAACACAAGTGTTTGTCATTTTTGACTGACATTAGTAGTAAATAAACTTTATCCTAATTTAAGGTACTCAAATATATTTATGAACAGCCTAAAGGTCTTAAAGAATTGCCACATACAAATGAAAGTATCTAAAGAGAATCCATCCAACAAAAGTAGTGTGATCTTTCTGTGTTCTCATGTGTGGGAGAAAAATTCAAATTGTCAACATTTCTTTCTGTAAATGTTTAATTATTTGTGCTGGTCTGCTAATGCAGGCTGTGCCTGTCTGTACACAATTCTTGGAAATATTAAGTAAAAGGCAAAGATTGTTTAAACTACAAGATCTTTGGTGATCATGATAAGTTTTCACACATTCAAATTTGTCTTTCCATCTCGAATAAACTGTTTTTGACTACAATGTAAACTTACAAAAAGCTCTGAATATATTTAAAAAGAAAAGTCGGGTATTTTACACTCAGTTACTTTAACATGTAATGCCACACTTCTTAAAAATCTCATCATCCAATCTAACTGGATGACAAGTTCAACTCAAGTTTGGATATATGAAGCTAAGTTTTTATTTGTTTATTTATTTTAAACATGATCCAGACTGTGTAACAAAAATATTTTATGTCCAAGTTTCCCTGTTCTGTAGACCAGACTCTTTTTTATCATCTAGAAAAAAACTCCTCAGTCTTCACATTGCATACTGCAAGAGTAAAATATAATTGACTTTTAGAAAGAGTTTAGTCACTTAGTTCTATTAAGCTGTTTTGAAGAATTAACTCTTTTTTTTCTTAACTTTATTTTTAAGTTATTCTTTAAGTTTTGATAAATTGAAAAAGTTATTCTGACTGATTTGCTTTGGATTGACAAGCATACTTATAAAGACAAGTTCAGTTTTTTACTTAATAAGCTGTGGTAGATTCATAATCAATCTTGAAGGCGATATCCTGGATGGCATGCTCAAGGTCTGTACATTTAATCATTTTGTTGTGTTATTTATTTATTTTGTGGTATTTAGATTTGCTCCTGTTGTCCGTTGTGTCTCCACTCCTCCCATAGTTATCAGACAAATGGAGTTTGAAAGGGTGTCAAATAAAAGTTGATTTATGGATTTGCAAACCCTAAGGTTGGGGCAAGAAGTGCACATTTTAAGTTATCTCTGCAGCTTGAACCTTATCTGTCTGTGCTGTTACTTGTAATGCACTGAGTATGGACACTTGATGCTTGTGGAAAATAAAGTTCAAAGCTTTAGGTTCTTTTCTTTGTCTAACAGAACAGTTTCTGTTCTGTTAGACAGAATTTTAATATTTTAATTTTATTTTAATTTTAAAGCTATTTTAATTTTAAAGCTATGAGCACATTGTATTTAATTAAACCAATGTATTATTTGTCTACTTATTAGAAGCTTATTTTTTCAGTTGCTTTGCATCAGAAATTAAATTCATAATCATTTTAGTAAATGTTAACATTTAAGTTAAAATATCCGTTATAGGTTGCAGACTGAACGCAAGACATGTTTGTTCATTAGATATAGATATAGATTCATAACACAAAGAGAAGAAGAAAAGAGTCAAAGAAAACCAAGCGTTGAAAAGACAAAGTAACTTAAACAACTTTAGTACAACATCTGGTAGTGTTTTTGTAGTTCCTCAAAGCCTTCCCAGTTGTGAATGTTGTTGCTGTCTTAAGTTTTTAGCAAAAAAAAAATGCACTTTTGGATTCACAATATTTTAAAATTAGACATGCACAACTAGGTTCTAGCTGCATCACTTTGCATGATTTAGGTTTTTTAAATTTTTTGACATGCAGTTGTCACTAGACATGACATCCAAAGAATGTTTTTATATATATGTAGTTAATTTTCAGGCTGCAAATGAGCTACCTGATGTTATTTACTTTTGTCTACCACCAATTCTTTTGTCATGAAAATAAAACAATTTAAAATACTAAGTTATTATGACGTTGGATTGTGTCCATGTTTATTGTAAAATGATAACAAGCGCTGTAGCGGGTGCTTCTGCCAAGACGATTGCAGATAAGGATCACTAAACAACTTGCATTGCTGTTGGCAATGCAAGTTGCAGCAAGCTGCATGGTAAAACCGTACAAAAACGTTTGTGTGGTTCAAGATTAAGACCTATAAGTACACACTGCACAGTCTTTATTTTCTTTTCTTGATATTGATATTGACCATCTTTACAGTAATGTTAACACAAACCGAACAAGTCCTGGCTTCCACATGCAGTTGCAACTTCTCTAACACTTTCCTTTTCATGGCGCCTTGTGCTGCTTATCTGTTTATTAAGCACCACAGAGTCAGTTAGTGAAACTATGGGGCTGTCCAAGTTCTCACAAACATCAAAAGTTCTAATTATATATAGTTAGAACTTTATATATATATATATATATATATATATATATATATATATATGTATATAAAGTCTCACTAGCTCTTGACTTTATTAAATTTGTGGTGTTTAATTTCTAATTCCTACAACTTGAAAGAATTACTATTTTACTCTTTTGTGTGAAGATTAGGAAACCACTGCTTTTAGAAGTGAGGCGCAAAAGACAAAAAATAAGACACAGCTTTTGTGGACAATTATATCTTTAATTTATTCAGCCAACCTTTTGAATTCAAAGGTGTTGTTGAATTTTCTTTTGGATGACATGCAGTTCTTTTGTGCAGTCGATCCCCCTGAGAGGCTGGATCTTAGCGGTACTTCTCAGACAGAGCCAAGGCCAGGTTCTGCAGGAACTTGTCAACGGAGACATGGACCTCAGGGGTGAATTCAGCAGGGAAGTACAAGGCCAGCACCAGGATGATGTTGTGAGCGAGGATCTATTGCATGAGAAACAAGCAATGTGTTCAAGTGAGCATGTTATGATTGTCCGTGAAGCTTTTTAAATGTTGATGTTGCTTTAACTTTTAACTAAACAACTTCTACCCACCCTGAAGTTAGCGGGGTCCACTCGGAGCTTGAAGGCATGCAGCTCGCTGAGCTTGGACAAGGCACCAGGCATGTCATCGATCTTTCCGATGGCATCTCCAATACCTGACATGATGGTGGCACCATGCTTCCTCACCTGTGGAGACTCTGGGCTCAGATCAGACCAGTGTGAAAAGTAGGTCTTGGTTTGCGGGTATGCAGTCAGCATCCTAGAAAATACACACAAGATCAAGTTAATGTGGATTAAAGAATAAAACATTTAACAATTCATGGTTGAAAACTAAAACAAAAACAACAATAGGAGAGAAAGCCCACCTGCCGAGAGCCTCGCCCCCCATCTCAGCAGCTTTAGGGGACACTTTGTCCCAGAAAGCCTTCACCACGGTCTTGTCCTTTCCAGAGAGACTCATTTTTGCCTTTTTTTCCAAGTTGAAAGAAAAGAAACTCTGCTACGAAATTGCTGGTAATGAAGACTTATAACTGTCTTTGTTTTATATCAAGCCAAAATGCACCACGCCCTCTATCAAATGTAGACTCCACCTCTTTGGTAGAAATTACCAGAAGTTTCTATAATTCTTGAGATAAAAGATAACCACTCCCTGTCTTTGATAAAATGTCTGCCAATATTTTATTTCAGTTAAAAAAAGTGTATTTCTAATTTTAAATTTTCAAATTTATATCCAAGGAAAAATACAAGCCCACATAGATGAAATGTTGCATAGTGTGAGGACTTTTCTAATAGACTTTACTCATATAATTTGAAGGTATCCTAAAGATATTTAGAGAAGCAATTGAAGAAAAGTAAGACGGGCGTAACTGCATTTAATGAATCGGTTTCATTCATTAGAGAAAAAGAAACAAACACATTTGCCATTCAACCATGTTAAATGTGTTTGATCAACACCAAGAAATGGTATTACCCACTCTAGATAAATTATATATTTTGTATATTGAAGAAACAGCAGATGAAGATTTTACTTGTCTTCATAGTGACTGGTGAAGTGTCCAACATTTTTAACAACCGCTATCAGCATGAAATAACAATTCTGCCATCTATTCTAGAAACTTTGGAATTTTGAATCTAGATTTCAGGTACCAGCATTCTTTTCTAGCTGTTCTTCTTTTATCTATGCAAAGTAAAAAACATATAAATATGGAGAGAAAGTGAATGTGATAGCTTCCTGGCCCTTTGTGGGAAAAATTTCTGAGTTTTTGTCAACAACCTGTCCACTTGTCTTTTGTCAAGTTTAGTAGAAACGCAATTCAGTTAAATTCCAAAATTAGTGATGGGTTGACAAAGAAATGCAAGGAAGAATATGGTCTATATCAATCATTTCGGTCCAATAATAGAAATAACTTATATGCATGTGTACGAAAAGAAGGTTCATACAGCTGAACGATATAACTTTACAGGTTACTTTTACCCAATAAACTGTAGGGCTCTACAGTTTATTGGGTAGTGATAAGTTATTCAGTCAGTGACATCCCTACAAGTGTTAGAAACGCTGTTGCTGATTAATATGGGTTCTCTAAAAGTGCATAGTTTTTGATATAAATGGGTGTGGTCATCTGAATTTAATGATAACCAACCCATCAAAACTACTGGACCCTCAGAGTGGCGGTGAAGAGACCATCTTATCGCTTTCATTGGAGCAAGTTATTTCATTGCTAAACTTTTGATGTCTCCTTCTTTCTATTCTGTACATAGATGATGAAGAAAACATGCTATTTGTTATTGACATTTCTTTTTCCATGTAACCACTGACATAATTCCCAAAATATTTTATAGTTAGAGTTACCCAGTCCCTTTTCTCATATAGTTGCAATTAGGTTGTTGAAATAATCAGAACATACACAATGTCAAGCTTCTTAAGCTAAAATATTGTTTTGTACAGTTGTACAACATACAGAAACCAAAAAACAGTAATGGAATCTATACTCTTCCATTAAATTTTGTTATTTTTCTTGTTTGGATGTCATTAAAAAATCTGCAAAAAACAAGGTTGCATAAAATGTCACCCTTGATTATATAAAACATTTATGTTTATTTTCTTCTTATCAACCTTTTCCAGAGAGCCCCCTGGTGATCATATCGACGTTAAGGGTATAACCCAACATGGCACTGACTTTTGTCCAATCAGATGCCTCCTAAACAGAGAGGAGTGGCACTGGGAAATTAATAAAAAGCTCTAAGATTATCATTCTCAAAAGGGTTGCGTCCCGAGGCATTAAAGTTATTTTCTGTGGCATAAAGACAAATTTAGTTCATCACCATGGTTGAGTGGACAGATGCTGAGCGCGAGGCCATCACAACTCTGTGGGGACAAATTGATGTGGGTGAGATTGGACCCCAGGCTCTGACCAGGTGACTCTTTTCATTCATTTATCCATTTCCTTCTTCAGGTATAACACATTCTTAAAATCAGCTGGTAGCAAGCCCAGACCCCTGAACTCAGTTTCACATGTTTCAATTTAGTATTAACCTTTAACATGTGTTCCTTGAACCAGGCTTCTGGTTGTGTATCCCTGGACTCAGAGACATTTTGGAGCCTTCGGAAACCTGTCCACCTACGCTGCCATTGTCGGAAATGCCAAAGTGGCTAAGCATGGAAAAACTGTGATGAGTGGACTGGAAACTGCAGTGAAGAACATGGACAACATCAAGAATGCCTATGCCAAGCTGAGCGTCATGCACTCTGAGAAGCTGCATGTGGATCCCGATAACTTCAGGGTACGTTGTTGTGAATTCACTCGGCCTTGAGTTTTTCATCAAAGCTCCCTTGGTGAAAAACAAGTTTTAATGTTTTTATTTAATCAGTAATAACATCCTTGCACTTTTTTTATTTCAGACACTTGCTGAATGCATCTCAGTGGTTGTGGCCGCCAAATTTGGCCCCACTGTCTTCACAGCTGGTTTCCAGGAGGCCTGGCAGAAGTTCCTGGCTGTGGTGGTCTCCGCCCTGGGAAGACAATACCACTAAGCAAAAATAAAGCATCCAACAGTCTTTCACATGAAACAGTTTTTGTAAAGTTTCTAAAATGCACCATTTGCTTGTTGGAAGCTATTTCAAACCCCAAATAAAAACTGAAAATCATAGTCTATGGTTCTGTTCAATATTGCTTGTTTAAAGTAGCTTTCAATTTTACTTAGTTGATTTGCAGTCTGTTGATTTAATAATTTTTCAGTTAAAGTATATATGCAGATTCAATGGAGAATAATTATCTTTGAAAGTCCGCCCCAATTAATTGACCACACATTTTATGAAATAAATATGAAGGAATATGCCTATGCCACTTAAGTTACTTGCTAAAACACATATCAGTCTGAGAGAGTGTAATGGGTTAAATATATTTAGATAATTTCTTCACACGATCAAGGAAATATATTTTACTCAATGACAATTTAACATTTTTAGTAAACTGGGCTATGAAAACTACAAATCACAGACTCGGTATTTTGATGTGAAAGGGCGTGGCAATCTGAAATTAATGATAATCTTCCAAAAATACTGCAGGTCAACCTGAGTGCTAGTTAACCGCAAAACAAAGCCTTGCACACGTCACATAAAAAATATCAAAATGTCAAAGTACATTTTCAAAATATTATATGGATCTTGACCTATTTCGCAGATACAGTATAATTAATCTTTCCGTTCCGTCAGTAATAATTTTCTAGATAGTCTTTCTTTACTCACAATTTCTACAAGTTGGAAAAGTTAAAAATAAACGATATCTGGGAAAAGCGCCATCTAGCGGAAACACTGATCCCGCCATTACGTGCCTAGTTAAAATCCAGATAAAATTGAATGAATTGGAATATTATTGTACCGCTCAAAACATGACATCTCTGTATTAAAATTCTTCTTTATTTATTTTTTGTATTGTGCATTATAGCTGTTCGCTGAGTAACTGAGTTGGGAATTTTGTCTCTCAAACATATTTATATATATTTTTTCTTTTAAAGAATTTCGTCAGCAGACATAATTAGTATGTATTTGCAATCTATTGCTGTAGTCTTAGAAGCAGGTTGGGTTGGAACTTAAAACCGAGTTAATGTTTCCAGTCGGGCATTTCTCAAGGCAACACACAACAATGTCAACAACAGCTTTCGAAGATACTTTCTCAATTTTATATAGGCTTGTAAGTTAATTGTGTTCCCGTTGTTGTTACCTTTATCTCTTTATTGAACACATTAACGGTGATAGGAGCTGTAGCTAAATCAAGCTAGCGGACACTTTTAGAATGCTAACATGATGCTAAGCCCGTCGGCCGAGTCACCAGATAACAGAAACTCCCTATACAGTCAGTCACATAACAACAGACATAAAAGCGGGGATAAAACTAGTCCTATAAGCGTCATCCTGGTTAGTTCTGGGAGTAGAGGGAACAAACTTCTATTTCGGTATCCTTTTCAAAGAACAGCTGATTGTCCGTCTTCTCTCTCAGGTAGGTTGCTGCATTGACATGAACTCAAACAATGACTGTCATGTTTATCGATTTACAGCTGTACACTACTGGTAGTGTATATATGTTGTAGTTGAACCCACGACACTTCTGCTGTAAAGAAACAGTGCTTCATACTGCACCACTGTGCAGTTTAGCTTGTTAAATGTTTAATTCGATTCAGATTTATTTGATTCAACCATTACTCCTTTGTACGTGGTTAGGGTTAGGAGTCAATCTGACAGCTACACTCACAGGACAATAATCTCAAATGCAAAAGGAAACCTGAACCTGAATGTTGTGATTGTCCAGACCTGGAAGAGATTGAATTGTTGTGGTGTCTTAATGACATAAAACTGGTGCAGAATGAAACATCTCCACAAAATATAATAAACTGAAACAATGCAAAGAATAGAACATCAAAATTCCCTCAGATAAAATCATACAGACAATGAAAAAATATGATTATGCAAGTTATTGAATCATGAGGTGTGTGTAGGTTTTTCTATGACAGGGCAGCATCCTGATACAATCAAGATGTGTTATTTTAATGAGCCATTTTAGTTGGAGATGTTGCTAAAAATCTTTATTTAAATTTTTGTATCACATTTATAGCAACAGTCTGGGATTTGGTATTTGACAGATTTATAGGCTGTTAATTCTACATTAGTTAATTCACTGGTCTGCAATTATCTTTTAGCTTATTAAAAGGGAATTTTTCTTTTTTTTTATTTTTACTTTTATACTTTCTTCTGTCTTCAGCAAAACAGCGTAATCCATATGCACTGAACACAACTGGGGATGTTCTGGAAGATCCGGATGGTGATTCAAGGTAAATTGTTGTTTGTTTTTTTTCATCTTCTTCTTCTTCTTCTTCTTCTTCTTCTTCAAAATAAATAAATTAATTAATTAATTAATAATAATAATAATAATAATAATAATAATGCATTCTGTACATTCTGTGAACGTTTATCTAAAAATGTACAGTTGAAAATGTAATTTCATCACTTCATGAGTCTAAATGTAAAATTTTCAGTTGTTTGACTGTGCCTGCTAATCACAGGACCCAACCCATGAATCTTTATAATGTCTGTTTTATTCATTTTTATTGCTTGTCATTTTTGTTGGTTTGAACGCCTTAATAAATATCGAACCGCTCAGTCTGTGGAGATATAGTCATAGATTACAGGCATAACCGTCCACATAACTTATTTTTTAGTAGGTAACTAATATCTGTACTTGAGAGTCTTTCAATAGATAGTAGATGATTAGATAAGAGACTCTTTATTTACCAGGAAGATGAATATCTTCATTTTTGTCCTTCAGTTTAAAGCTGAACAATATATCTAATCATAGTTAATATTGAAGTGTCAGTTTGTGCAATTTCACAATTGCAAAGGATTGGTAAGATGCAAAATTTGATTTGCTGTTATATTTCAAGTGCAAGGCATTCAGACTTTGCATGCCGATAATGTATTTGGACATTGGGGGCTACTTCACTGCTGTTGATGCCCTAAAACAATGGAGATTTTATGGATCACAGATGGGCACAACCTGATAATGGAAAAGAGTGAAGATGAGTGAGAAACATATTGATGTGGCACAAATTCCACAGTAATTGCAATAGCATAAACTTGATTATCATTTGCTATTGTAAACTCACCATATCAAGTGCAATGACCACTACTGGCATACCCATTTCTATGAATGTGAGATGTACTTGATTCAACATGCAGAGCAGCATGTTTACATCACTGTGTCACATGTTTTTTGGGGTTGTTTTAATGTCCATTTTCTGCATTTAGCCCAACTGTGTGTTGCATCTTTCCTTTTGTTTGCTTTTTTTTTGTTCTTCTTTTTTTGGGGCCCAAATCCCATTTCAGGGAGCAATGTCCGCTAACTGACGAACAGTTGGTAGCAGGGTAAGACCGAAACATTCTGAACCACCTCTCCTTCCCCTAGATCACCCCCCTGTCCTTTTATTTCACCCCATCTTTCCTGTTTTTGTGCCCTGTATCAATCTCCAATCCCGATCTCTGTGCCGTTCCTTTTTAATGATGTACAGAAGATGAATCATGCTTGCACTAAAATCATCGGTTTAAATGTACGCTGATAATTCAGAGCATGTAGACTTAGCAAATAAGGATGAAATTCAAATCAGTTACAGCAGTTTGAATAATGGTTTTCATTTCTTTTTAAAATGATGGTGGTGGAAAAGGTCCATATTGTGTTTATTTTTTTTTTCTAGAAGTTAACACCTTAATTTGTATCCCCTTTGACTGCAGCATGAGTTACATCAGTCAAACCAGCATGAGTTTGTCACATTTCTCATTCATGTATCATTCACTATTTTCTTCTGGGAAACCTCTTCTTTTCCTTACCTCACAGTAGCCAAGTTAGATTTTCTTATTATTATTGAATTATTTTAAGTCAAATCAATCCTATAAGCAGGAATAAGAGGATTATAGCCTTATAATCTGAACTTTTTTCACTCGTCTCAGCTGCTCCCAATTTGCGAGGTTTTTCACTAAGTTTGTGCTTCCTTCCTTGAGGTTTTCTGATAGCATCCTGGCCACCATCCTGGCCACGAAGAACGATATGTGTGGAAAGAAGTTTGAACTCAAGATAGATAATGTTCGATTTGTGGGTCACCCGACTCATCTGCAGCATTCTCCCCTCATCCAGGTAGGAAAAAATAGAGTCAGTGAAGCAAAGAATTAAGGTTTTCTCACTTAAATTGAGACATCCCCTTTCTGCCTTCAGCTGCATCTCTAATAAGCCATTCTTGTCTTGCCCTAAGTATGATTTTGACATTTTTAGGACATGTTTGTGTTGATTATTTTTTCTGACACTGATTTACATTGATGATCTGGCACTGATAATATTTCAGGAGTTACATTTTACATTTTTAGTTCCAAGTCTGTTTATAGCTATTTACATCTTAAAAATACAATAAACACAATTCTCTGCCACTGCAGTTTAAAACAGCTTATTAGTTAAAAACTGTTTATTTTTCATTTAAAATTTTACCATAAAATGTATGTTTCTGTGATACATTGACATTAAAGTGAAGAAGGTTAGCTTTTAAGTATGTCAATATATGTACAAAATGCTGAATATAAATAGTCACGCAGGCCTACTAATGAAATCTTACTACATTTGGATAAATCCACAACTTCTGCTCTCGCTAATGCATCCTTTAATTGCTGCAATTATTGTTGTCTTAAGTATACTCTTCCTAAATTAAATCCACTGTGATTTTCACTCATTATTTAGTAGCTCCATGCTTTTTAGGTTAAATTTAATGACCTCACATGGCGCAACATTTCCATAAGAAATACTAATAGACAAAACAAAACTGAAGAAAATCTAATTCAGTTTTTTCTAGTTCAGTTTCAATTCTATTTGCAGAAATTTCAAGCAGAATAGAAAATTCTGCTTCAACTCTCATACCACAGAGTGGTTTATTTTCTAATGCCCAGAGATCAGCTCCCTCTACTGTACTTTTTTGAACAGCCTGTGTTGTTGAGATCTTTACTGTTTTACTGGCAATGATGATGAGGCAAAAGCAAACTGAGCAGCACAAAGCTCTCCTATATGGAGAAATGATCATGATTTCTCTGTGTTTGATACATCTAGAACTCTTGATAACGTTTTGTAGACTTTGGCATCTGGTAATAATTGGAAGAGCTTTTTAATGCACTTTAATGTGATAAAATAATCCCTTGAATTGAACTAGGGTTTTAGTTCACATTTTTTTAATAGCTAATATCAGTTATGTTTTGTTAACAGAAAGAAAATGTTTTCACTGTTTTAAAAATCTGGGCATTTTTTCACAAATGTTTCTGTTTGTCTATACCCGTCTTTGTATATTTGAAAACTGGGTTTCTACTTATTCTTCTTTGAAAATAAAAAATAGTATTTGATATTATAGGGGTTTTATTCATTAAATGTAAACAAATTTTATTTATTTGTAATAATGCAATATTTAAAAGTTGCTCTTGTTTACTTAAGTTACAAATTTTAGTTAAATTTTAAGTAAAAAATAGATGTTTTTTTTTTTTTAAAGCTTAATTTTATGGACTTTATAGACATGGCTTTTTATCATTTCAGGTTTCCAAAACAGATCCTTCGCCTAAGAGAGAAATGCCTACGATGATCTTGTTTAATGTGGTTTTTGCACTAAGGGTAAGGAAATCTTTAATAAAATATTTCGATTTTAAATATACTGTGTTGAAAATTGAAAATGATAATATGGCTTTTCATGTTCTTTTTTTTTTTTTTTTTTTTTTTTACCAAGTCGTTTTAAAATATTTTAGCAGACTGTGGGTGGGACGTTTAAAGTTTCTGTTAATCGGTATTCCTTGAATGGGAGGGGTGTGTGTGTTTGATAACGCTCAGTTATCAGTGACAGCATGAGAACTCTGGGAGGAGAGGGCGGTTTACTTTGCTTAATCATGCTTCTCAGCAAGGCCCAGCCCGGTTCCAGCCCATGCTGAGTCATGGTTCTCTGCAAATCCCACAGGCTCAGAAGATGCGAAAAGTTGCTCTGTCATGCTATGTCTATAATATCTGCTCTACAGCTTAATTTACTGTGCTGTAAACACACTTAAAAAAGAAGCAGAAGTACTTTATAATTCTAGAGATGCTTTTTTTTTTTTTAAGTGCATTGTTTGTCTATTTTCAGTGGCCTTTCAGTTTTAAAATGTTTTCTAGTCAGATAAGCAACACAAAAGAGAAATTGGATGTAATTAGTTAAAACTTCAAACATAAAAATGACATTCTGCTTGTCCATTTGCATCTCCAGGCAAACGCCGATCCGTCAGTGATCAGCTGCATGCACAACCTGTCTCGGCGCATCGCCATAGCCCTTCAGCATGAGGAGCGCCGCTGCCAGTACCTGACCAGAGAAGCCAAGCTGATGCTTTCCATGCAAGACGAGATCACCACTACGACTGAGAGTGAGATATTCTCTCACTATTCACACCTTCTCTAAAGCTCTGTCTCAGTCAAACTTTCCAATTTTGAATTATACTCATGTCCTTTTTTTATTCCATGTCTCATTGTTATAACTGTGCTTCCTCTCTGCACATGTTAGCAAATGGAACCCCACAGTCTCCATTTAGACAAATTCTTCCAAAATGTAAGCTAGCCAGGGACTTAAAGGAGGCCTACGACAGGTGGGAAGCTGAATAAATTCATCTGCTTTATTACCTTTCTCAAAGTTTTGAACAAATCCATGTTTTCATTAAGTTAATTGTGATATTCATGATTTTTCAGCCTCTGTACAATAGGTGTGGTACGATTACATATCAACAACTGGCTGGAGGTCAGCTTCTGCTTGCCTCATAAGATCCACAGGGTAGGTGGGAACTACATCCCCCCAGAGGCACTAGAGCGCAGTCTGAAGGCTATAAGGTAAATTCAATATGTTATACACCCTGTTCTGTATTAGAAACAATATTTAATGGTACTATCTGTGTACACGAACAAACTTAATCTGTTATAAATTACAGAGGAAAACTGCTCTGTGTCAAATAAAGCAGTACATTCTTTTGGTGCTTTAATTACTACACATTTAAAAATATTTTTAAAGCTTTTATGAGAACTTAATCTTTTTCAAGTATAGTCAACTTTTGTGGCCTATCTATTAAGCTCTGTCTATTCAGTGAAATATTTTCTGTGGGCCACACTGCCACCTATAGGTAGCTTTGAAAATTGCTGTTTTGAATAACGTCTTATTTTGATGCCTTTTTAAAGCTAAAACAGAAGTAAAGTACAAAGTGAAGATTTTGTAAAGAATTTTGAAAAGTAATTTGGTTTTGACCCTGTAGGCCCTATCATGCCCTGCTGCTGCTAGAAAGTGAGAAGGCGCTGTTGGATCAACTTCCTCTGGACTGCTCACCTGCAATGGTGCGCCTGATAAAGACCTGCTCAGCAGTGAAAAACCTGCAGCAGCTCGCCCAGGACGCTGACCTGGCCTTACTTCAGGTGCACAGCATTGCTCTGATATCATGCTTTTTCAAGGCATGTCTTTAATTTAAAAGCAATTGAGGGACTACAACTCTTTTGCATTTCTCATAATGTGCATTCAGTTGCACACATAGCGTGTATATAATAGACTTAAAAAAAAAATAAAAACAAGTCACAACTGAAACTTAAAGAAATACTTTGGGTTTAGAAGCTTCTTCGCGTGTTTAGTGTGAGCTACCACTAAAATGCATTTCATGAAAAATCCACCCAGTGTGTCTTGTATATTTAGCTACTTACTGCCATCTAGTGGTGAATATACGGAATGCAAAAATATTTATGCAAGCATTTTTTCTCTCTATTCATTCCACCTTTTCAGTGTTCAGGGTTTCTGAACACTGTAGTTTTGTAGTTTATCATAATTTTTTTTCTCACTCAGATCTTCCAAATTGCTGCTCACTTGGTTTACTGGGGCAAGGCGATCATCATCTTTCCTCTTTGTGAGAATAACGTCTACATGCTGTCTCCTCATGCCAACATCTCTCTGTAAGTGTGTGAAATCTTCTCTTAAGATTTGATCAAACATATTAAAGTCAGACCAGGGACTGTGTTAAGTAGCAGTGTTTGTTCTTCCTCCCTGACCAGATACTCCGCTTTGGCTAAGCAATTTGCTCAGCAGTTTTCTGGCCACGATCTGCCCTCCATGTTGGCCAAGTTCTCTCTACCGGTCTCATTGGCTGAATTCAGAAACCCCCTGGAAGCCCCTGCACAGGAGGTAAGATAATCCGTGAAATTGCTAAAATATTGTTCATTTTATTTGGAAATTTAAATATATGACATAGATGCAAACAAAGAGGTGCTTAAAAAATCAACGGTTTAAAATTTGTTATCAATATTTTGGATTATTTAGGGGTCAGGCATGATCTCTGAACTAAACTAAGCACCCTTCCCCTGAAGTCAGGCTAATAAAACTAATAAATAGACATGACTTTAGTGACATGGACTACTTGTTTATTAGCTCATGATGTTTGTGTTATTTTTGACACTCTTCTGCTTGTTTTAGACTTGTTCCTTCCTGCTCCAACACACGTGATTGAAACTGATGAGTCATTTCATGATTTTAAACTTGTACTGTAATATTTTCCGCCCTCTGCTGACCATTATGTAGATTGCAGGTTCAAAACTCGGTATCGATAGTTTGACATATGTACAGATGGACAGCTGATACAAAAAAAAATTTACTGTTGATATAATCAGTTTTCTACATAAAAATAAATAAACACTTGAGAAATACATATAAATATATTTTCAGAAATATTCTTCTAATGGAAGCAGTTTTATAGTTTTTATGCAAACTTGAAGTCAAATGGTAAGTAGAATCAGAGGTCTTTTGTTTTTTACTGTAAGTTAAGACTCTGGATTGTAATCACTAGAATACTTTCTCATTGGCTGTTGAGGATGTGTTATCATTTTCTGAAGCACATTATCTGTGATCCACTGCACCATTTATTCAAATTTCCTCAATAACTTAAGATAAGATAGATAAGATAAGATTTATTTGTCATTGTTAACCACAGATTACAACGAGATTGAGATCGTGCTTAATTCGAGTTGAGGTGCAAAATACACAAAATACATAAAAAGATAAAGAAATAAATAGTGCAAAAGGAGATAAATAGATAACATCAGAAGATGGTTGCCACACCTGGAGGTGTCGCAGAGTATACAGAATTACATTTAAACAAGTGATGTCAAGAACAGAAGTTCTTATGCCTTTGAATTTAGTGCCATTATTGCCATCGTGTAAAAACTGTTTTTTAGGCAATTTGTCCTGGTTTTTATTGCCCTGTATCTCTTGTCTGACACTTGGTGTCTTGTTTTGCTCTATTGCGTCTCTACAGGCCCAGCTCATCCAGATGGTGGTGTGGATGCTCCAGCGCCGCCTGCTCATCCAGTTGCACACTTATGTTTGCCTTTTAATACCACCCAGTGAAGATGACCCAACACCCAAGAATGAAGAACTTCCACTGGCTGCGCGGGTTGGAGGCCGCAGTCTCAGCACCCCGAGCGCTCTCAGTTTTGGTTCTCCAAGTAAGACCCAACCATCAACATTACCGCTCCCTTCTCTGCTCTCACGGATAAATAAGAGGTCAAACAGATCATTGACCACTTCCTTCATGTTTGCAGCCAGCAGTGACGACATGACCCTAACCAGTCCCAGTATGGAGAATTCCAGCGCTGAGCTGCTGCCCGGCGGAGACTCTCCTTTGAATAAAAGGATGACAGAAACACTCCTGGCAAGCCTGTCGGAGCATGAGAGGCAGGTTATACTGAACATCCCCGCTGCGCAAAATCCAGAGGATCTGCGGATGTTTGCCAGGTAATTAGGCTTTTAAAAAGTTTTAGCTTTTTTTAATTTATAAGCATTTCATTTTTTAGCTGCACTGCAAAAACACAAGTTCTTACCAAGTATGTTTGGTCTAGGTTCTAGTGCAAATATCTTAGTATACTTGAAATAAGAGAAAACTAACTTACAAGTATTTTTTCTGTAAGAAATATGAGCTTATTTTAGGTCAGTAATTCCTTAATATTGACTGGTTCTACTGGCAGACTATTTCACTTCACTTAAGTGCCAGAACTAGTACTTTTTTAAATCAAGGTTCACAAATTATGTACTTAAAACAAGCTCTTGTATTTTGCTGAAAAGTTACTTGTTAGTTTTATCTTGAAGTAGAAACTAGACCAAAAATACTTGATTAGATTTTGTTTTTGCACTGAGGACAGTCTTTTACATTGTTTTGTTTGCATATTAGTATATTCACTGAAAACGCTTACTTTGCCTTAGTGCGTAATGTAAAGATTGTATCTATTCTGATCTTGCACAAGAAACGTGGACATCAGAGTTGTTGTCATTTTAGTTGATAAAGATTCACCGGTGGGGTAACTTCAACTGAGGATTTAAATTCTCGCAGCATACTGAGAAAAAGTTCCTGCTATTAAAATAATTTCATTGTGTGTCAAACTGCTTTTTAGGCTGCTGCACTATTTTCGGGGACATCACCACCTGGAAGAAATCATGTACAACGAGAACATGAGGCGATCGCAGCTCAAGACGCTGTTCGACAAGTTCCGCAGCGTCCTCATTGTGACGAACCACGAAGATCCTATTATTTCTATCTTTCAGTCTCCCATGGAGTAGACAGCATGTCTGCCCACCCACTGGTTCATCTGCAACGTGCTCTGGACCAAGGAGGCTCTGCAGCTGACTGACATGACGGCATTAGTGTGTGAAGAGTTACAAAATATAGAG
This sequence comes from Alfaro cultratus, assembly GCA_903066825.1. Classification (NCBI taxonomy): domain Eukaryota; kingdom Metazoa; phylum Chordata; class Actinopteri; order Cyprinodontiformes; family Poeciliidae; genus Alfaro; species Alfaro cultratus. Next base: position 4,886 of record CAEFZX010004344.1, on the reverse strand, counting down.
TATTTTTTACCTTTGAGCCAAACCTTTGTTTACAGTACTAAATTATTTTATACATGCCAGACATGCCTTATGGGTTCACTGTGAAAAGTGGAAGCACTGGCGCACTGGGAGACTGACACAATCGCCCGTGCCGGCTTCAGAAGTTCACACCAAGCACTGATCGTTCCAGGCCTCCAGCTACCTCTCTTTAGGCATCCCAAAGGTGGAGATGGAAACACTGCAGAGCAAAAAAAAGATGAAGAGTCTTAACAGCAAACAGCTTGTTTTTGCACAGGCTCAGGTTGGATGGAAAGGGGCTTTCAAAACATCTGTAAAAATCACTGAGAGAAACATTTCCCCTGGGTGAATGCTTATTGGAAAACGGATGGAACAGACTACTGTATATATGATTTTCTTTTTTTAAATAAACTCAGTCAGGTCTAATCTTGTACCTTACTGTACAACTTTGCTTCAATAAACTGCATTTCAAAATAAACTTACAAAGTGGGAAATAAAGTTTTTTCATTTATAAATGAGCTTGGAATTTTGTTAAATTAGTTTTGATTGTCCCAGAACTGCTAATACTTTAAAGATGAGGTTCAGAAAAATATTTTAATGAGTATGTGGGGAAAAAAGTATTTCCTGACTTTATTCCCTTTCCCGTTCTCTTACAGTTTTATTTTTTCTCCTTCTAATGTATTATGTAGCATACCTCCACAAGACAAAATGGATAAGACTTTATTATTTCCAAGTTTAAAAAAGGGAGCACATAGAAAAGCAGCTTAAAACACTTCAGTCTTTTTTTTCAGCTTGATTTTGTTCCCTTTTTTGCACATTTCATGGATCTACACTGTCAGAGACCATCTCTCTGCCTCTGTATTCACCACACTAACACAGTGATGCCCCCGCAGATAAAAGCGCCACAGTTTCTTAGCCCACTCCCCGTGGGACTCGATACCGACGCGCGGAGCTGAAACTATATCCTGGGGTTTTGGGGAACTTGTGTTTTGATCGTCCTCGAGCCACACCTCGGGGTCAGAAGCCAAGTCTCTCCGGTCAAAACAGCGAGGTATATTTAGAGCCTGGCACAGCTTCGAGGGCCCGTTGCAGAGCTCTTTGTCCTTCAGTTGCCGGGCTCCCTCTTTGCGTCGAGCCGCTCTCAGCTCCCTCATCGCAGGCTGGCCCTGCAGGGGCTCCAGAGAGCGCAGCAGCACGGCAGCACCCTCCCCTGAATAAACACAGCACACAATCTGCTTCAGTCAGCAAGGCTTTGTTTCCTTCCTTTGCTCTCTGCAAACCAGTAACGAAGAGCAAAAACCGCTGACTTGCTTTAGTGTTAGATAAATACTGAGTCGACCTAAACACAATGAAACAGAAAAAGGCTCTCTGAAACCTTTTTCACATCATATTTGCATATGCAGACATTGTGAAATGTGGATAGGGCACATTGCGCTGTTGGTGGGTAGTGAACGTACCTTCACTGGACACATTCATGCAGAGGTAGATCCCGTAGATCGGATACACGTAGATTGTGCCGGGCTTCATGAACATGGCCGTGTTCCTCTCGGTGCGTTTGCCCCCTGCTGAGTGAGAGGCTTTGTCCTCCCCTCCAAGATATGCTTCAGTTTCCACTATTCTCCCTCGAAGCTCCGAGCCATCGGCACGCCTGCGGACCAGCACCTGCACGGAAAAGTCTAATTTTATAATAGCAACTGAAATTTTAGCTTTTAAAGCTAAAGAGTTAATAAAAAACACTGAACTGATCTGGTTGCATGACAAGATATATGCTAGCAAATGTCATGGATAACACTGGTTATAATAAAAATGCAGGTGTAAAAGAAGTGATGTTTAGGAGGCTGTGTAAAAGTAAATTGAAATATGTATTTTAAAATATTTCGGGATTGCTTTACACAACTTCCATTAAGTGGGGCTCTTTTCCAAGTAATTTCTCCCCTTGATGCACAAACTGCATGAAGTATTTCTTGCTCAACCCCTTATGTTTCAGCGTGCTCACTGTATACCTTCTACGTGCCACGCTTGCATGCTTTCAGGTTCCGCCTTGGGCCCACCTTACAATTAGGTTATAAATTAACACTGAAATAATTGGGTTTTGATATTTGGTCTATGATCCATGCTTATCATTTTTGTGTATTTGTAATAATCAGGTCTGTTGTTGCCTGAACCAGATGTTCTACATATTAGCTTTACTTTAATAGAATATTCTGTTCTCCCTCTTTTATAGAGCAAATCTGCCCCCACACTGTAAGGCAACCCAACCCACCCTGCTGTTTAGCTGTCAGGACAGTTGAGCCTAGTGATATTGTAGGTGAGGCCGATAACAGATTAAAGAAGACTGGGACAGTTAACACGTTTATTTTTATCAGAAAGTAATGAAATGTGGTTTTTACTTCCTATTTAGACATATACTGCGGCTTCTAAAATTGCTGAGCTACTCACACCTTAAATAAATAAGTCAATGTAAATTTAAAGACAGATTTCAAGGCTACCTTGCCGAGGAATGCTTTAGCCAAATTGATGCAGGGCTGATTGAAAAAGTCCTGCCCCAGTCTGCGCTGAGGCTCGTTGTAGTTGAAATAATGGCTTCGCTCCGGCTCGAGACTTTGAACAGATTCACACTGAACTGGTTGGCTCTTCTGCTTTGCAGGAGAAATGCTACAGTTCAGTTCAGTCTGGTTTCTACGCAACAGCAAGCCCGACTCTGTATGTGTAGCAGCAGCCACTGCCAAGTCTTGGACCTTTCTTTTTCTTCCTGCCATCATCTTTGCTCGTGTTACTGTGAGCTTTGAGTTTAAATATCTCTACGACACGTTTTTTATATACTCAATATCTTTCCGTATTTCAAAACATTCATTTTACCACCGGTTGTTATGAAGGCTACGTTTGCTGTGACGTCCAGGAAGTAAATATGTGTTTCTTAAAGGGACCGCTCATGAATTTAGGTCAACATCTGATGGGAATTGCATCTCTTTTTTTGGGATCTGAATCATTTGGCTGGGTTTGGGTTAAAACACAGCCAATAGGTTAAAAGCTATTGTACTAGCTTTTAAAAGATGGTTGGAAATAAGTATTTACATACAGTTTTACTATTAATCAAAGCGTGTCTTTTCATACTTCACTGCATACCACAACACATGTATTAAAAAAGGCAAAGTATAAAGCACAAAAAGGCTAAGTACATGTCTGTGCAGTCCTCTTAAAATTCTGTTCTTCTTTGCTATGCTTTTCAACTGGTTGGTATGAGCCTATTTTGACATTGTTTACAAAACAAACCCATTTAGAGAAGATTTGACTCCTATCATATGTAATAATTCCAGCACATTGTGCCAGTTTAATTACTACCTAAAATAGAATTGTCTCCATTAGTTTGAATTTGGAAAGCACTGCAATTTCTTCTTGCTGAGCAGTCTTTTTTCTATCTTCATTTAACTAATGATGAGATAGACATTGTGTTCTCCGCTGCTTGTTCCTAGGAAATGGATGATGCCTATTTGGCCCCAAGCAGTGTGGATCCATGTGGCTCTCAGGAACACTAATTGTGTGTCACATGGATGTGCCAAAGAGTGCAGTTTCACTTGCAAAATGGTGGCAGTAGAGAACTCAAGAGAGCATAAATCAGCAAGAAATAAAAATCTATATATTTTTAAAAGCATCTTTTAGATAGATACTGAATTCCACGCACCACTGAAATTTAATTGGGGTTAAATAAGGAAACAAATCTCACTACCCTATATATTATAAACACATCCGTAACTCTTTAAGTATTTTTTGAGCTGCACAAGATTGGTGAAGCATTTCACAGCAGCAAAATGATTAATAGAAGCTCCAACTCTCATACCTTGCGTAGTCTGCCAGTTTGAATTTGAGAAATATTTTTTATTTATACCACCTCTTTTGGAGTCTACAGCAGAAGCTTTGCACCACAGAAATATTCTTCCAGCCTCCCTGTGGTTCTGATGTTCCTCTGCCTGCTGTGCTAAATGTTGGCAGCCCTGCTGCAGATCCGTCTGCACAGTATTAGTTCATATTCACAAGTCTTTTCCTGATCTTGAGCTCAAAAATAGTTACACACATTCAGCTTTCATCTGTTTTATAATACGTTGTAACAGCTCCAAATATTTTGCTTGAAATTATTTTTATAAATTTTTACCAAGCATATACCTTTGCATATTGTTATATGTAATAATGTATATTGTAAGTTGAAATTAACAATATATTTGAACTGCTCACAAAATTCTATTCAAAAATGACAAATAATACTATTAAATGAATTACCAGACAAAACACTTCAGATTAATGAAGCTTAATGACATGCACTGAGTTTTTAAGGGGACAATCCAGAAAGAAAAACGCTGAGCGTGTCATGTCCAAGTATTTGCACATGGATTGTTGACTTTGTTCGGGCTGGTAGACGAGGGAAGGCCGTCGTCTGGGAAGCTGCCACTGATAATCTTAGCAGAAACATTTTGGCAATGCTTTAGGCATTCTGGTTTGCTTTCATCTCCTGCAGGCTCCTCATTGGCTGTGACGCCAAGCAGAAACTCCAGAAACTCGTCTGCTTGTGCAGATGGAAGAGCAGAATGCTGCCTGACTAAAATTATCTCACTAAAACATGAGTCAGAGACATGAATCACAAATAAGGTCGTATCTAGAAAGTTTTGGGGGTTTTTACATTTTTTTTAATATTCTTCAGTCTTTCTTTAATTTTAAAGAAATTAAATATTTGATTTGCTTCAGCTAAGATTATTAATAAAATTATGATATTAACTGTATCTTATTATATTTGATTATATAACATAAAATATCTGTCTATCTTAAAGAACGTTACTTGTAAAATCCAACATTTTGATATTGTTGAAGATATATATATATATATATATATATTTAAT
>CAEFZX010004343.1:0-39874 GCA_903066825.1 Alfaro cultratus | reverse complement strand
GTAGGGACGGCGGGTGCAGACCGACTGGCGCGCTTTGGCAGGCCCTGTAAAATTTCTTCAGAAATTTTAGTTTTTCTAGTTTCTTCTATAGTTTGTTTTACTAAAATATTGCATGTTTAATTTATTGTCAGAAGAGTTAAAAAGAAAAGAATTGGTGTAGAAAACATGGTGTACTTTCAACTTGCTTGAAGATGAAAATACCAGTCGTGGTTTTGCAAGGAGCGCTTCCTGTAAGTCTTATGAAGGCCTCAGTGTTTTAAAATTAAATTTAACAAGCTTCCTGAGCGCAGAGCCTTCCTAAATAACCAGCCAAAATCAAGTTGTTAATCCCAAAAAATTAACAAATGCAACAAAAAAAAGTGTAATATGCTTCACTTTTATAAGAATCTGGCAGGTTTTATTCTATATTTCATTTTTGCCCAAGTCTGTGTCAAAATCTAAATAACAATGAATAGATGTAATATACAACATTTTTATATACCTCAAATAGACATAAATAGGCATCGGAGTTTGTGCTGGTAGTAATTCTTCCCAGCCAGCAGGTGGCGGTGTTTTCATGTTAAGTTTGCTATTGAACAGTAGAGTGAGTTCAGAAACTCATGTTTAATGGCTGACACAGCCAGTTTATCAGTCTTCATTTAATCCTTCTTCAACCTGTCTTGTTGTTCAGAGAAGGCACTGCTTGTAAGTATTTTGTGTTATTTTATTACATCTGAGACAACACTGAGCTGTATTTGTAGGCATTTATGTTGAAAAAGGTTGATGTTTGTAAAGCTGATTGTGACATGTTAATTTACACAGTATTAAGTATTTGTGCCCTTACTATTTGTATTCTAAATTATGTTTTTCATCTTTATTTGTAGTTTCACTCTTTTGGCATTGAAAGCAACGTCCATTAAAGTGACATACGCCTGTCAATCGTCTGAGAGTTTATCTATCTGCACAACTGTTTCCTGGAAGCACAGTGGGGGCAGAACAGGGTTGTTTTGTAGAGCAAAATGCAAAGAAATTTGTAGCTTCAGAAGCAAAAATACCAACAAAAATGTTAGCTAACACGCTATTGGTTGTTCTTTGCAAAGCAACCAATGGAAGAACGCAATTTATTTTCCTAGCCGCTGATTGGCTGTTCAACCAAGGGCGGAAGTAAACAAGACTGAAGACGTTAGCTTGGCCGGTAAGGCTAAGACGATTTCCACTTTGCTTTTTGGTGTTTAAACTATTAAAATATGCATTTACACTTGTTTTTACTGGAGCACTAAAGTTTTTGGGCAGTTGTTAGCAAGGTGCTTTACATAATAATCTATCGAAAGTGCAGAAATTGTTTTTGGCTTTAAAAAAAGCTGTTAATGTTATAAGTTTTTATTTGAAATATATGTTAAAATCTTTTAAATCAAGGTTGTCAACCACGCCTAGAGAAAACCCCGGTCATGTATGTAAAACGTCCCAGCAGAAATGAGCATTTTCACAGCCTGGTACATGGCAACAGTTTTAATCTCCATGGTTAATTTGTCCCAATCCACGATACCTGCTCTGGTTGGATTTGCGTGTTAATCTCAGCAGAAGGTAGAGCACAACCCAATTTAGCAGGGATTAATTTTCAGGATGCAGGCTTTATTTATTCAGCTTTGCCTGAGGTGTGCAGCCTCGGACTGTTTTTGTTTTACACCTCGCTTGATTAAAATATTTTCAGAGTAAAAATTACGTTTCATTATTTGTGGCTCAGCTGTGAGTGGCAGGTGGGTTAATCTTCTTAGTTTGCTCTTTGCATACAAACAAACACATTGTGCATGGAATTGCACATGCATTTGCTCACTGGATTAGCTGGGAATTTCATCATTTTTCAGGAAACTTCTAATTATTTTTACCTCTATTTAGCCTTTTCATCTCTTATGTAGGTCAGGTTAATTTAGGCAATTATATCATTAGGATTGCAGATAAATACTGCTGGGATGTACATTTTCTAGGCCATGTTCTCACTTGTCCTCATAAAACTTTTGAAACAATTCAGAGCAGATATTAAAAACCTCGTAATATGATCTGATAATTGTGTAGCTCTTATTTGAACATGTATGTGACTTTTAAAAGATTAAGAGGGCAGCGATAATTTTTTTGTCATTTTTCCAGCTCACTAGGAAACCCTAAATCATCCTAAATGCTAATGAAGGACATTTTATTGATCGAGTGAAAGCTCTACGACCTCATAATCGAGGTGAGGTGTCCCTCTGCTGTGCTTGATTACCCTTTGTTACCTTGATCTATGTGCCTTACATTCAGGCGGAAAGGCAGTTTGCTGCCATTTTTAAGCTCAGAAACCGCTCACACACTGGGTTATGAACACGCTGGAGGATCTATTTGCAGCTCTTGGGAATAATGAGCGAGTCTTGTAGCTGCTGCCTGTCTTTCATTATTATTTCAGCATGACACAGCCCCATGTCACAACCAGATGGAAGGAGCAAGATTGAAAAGTAAAAATGGCAGCTGTCGTCAGCCGAGGGTGAAGGTGAGTCACTGGTTTCCTGTCCTGCTGATGAGAAAACGTTTCATGACTAAAAAGAATACTTTATTTTTCCAACACTTATTCTTTCTCAGTTAAGGCAACATTTATGGATTGAAGAAAAATTAGACTAGCGTACGCACTTTCTTTGTATCATTTTACCTCCATCTCCAGGTTTTATTGTGTACTATGTCTTAGAAGTGTTAAAAAATGTCCTTGGATATAGAAGCAGCAAAGAAAATGGCTTCGAATGACTGGAATCAAACCTTTCATCCAGCTCTCGAAAAAGAATAAAAATACGCAAGTGTTGATATAACCTTAAACTGAATCATGTTTTATTGAGATTTTATGTGACAGATTAACACAAAGCTGGAGGAATGCTTGGTTCACTGCAAAAATAAAAAATCTTACCAAGTATTTTTGGTCTTGTTTATAGTACAAATATATTAGTATACTTGAAATGAGACAAAACTAACTCATAAATAACCTTTCAGGAATATACAGGAGCTTGTTTCAAGTAAATAATCCCTTAATTATGATGAAAAAAATCCAGTTCCACTGGCAGATTTTTCCTCTTGTAACATGGGAAAAGTGTAAAAGTACTTTTTCATTATTATTAAGGAATTTTTGACTTAAAATAAACCCTTATGTCTTGGTAAGAAGTTACTTTTGAGTTAGTTTTGTTGAGATTTTTTCTCTACAAACTAGATCAAAATTGCTTGATAAGATTTTGTGTTTTTACAAATGAAAATCTAAATGAGTTTTTATTCAGCCTCTTTCATCCAGATACCCAAAAATAAAATTCAGTTCCTTACAAAATCACCCAGTTATTATGCAGAGTTTTTAAGACAAACATTGGGTTTCTCAACCTTGCCATCCAGAAATTTGGGCTTTATGGAATAAAAATTGCCACAAGAAGTACAGGACTTTTAATTATTGAATTAAAGGAAACAGCAAACATGTAGAATCAGAGTCTCTGGTCAAATGAGACCAAAATATCACTTTTTGGTCTCAAAACATTAAGCATTGAAGAAAACCTAACTTTACACATTAACTTCAGCACTCAAACAATGTCCATGGTGAAGCATGGTGGTGGCAGCATGTTGAAGTAGTTCTGTTAGTTCAGATCTGATTTGTTCTTTTTCTGAACCTTTTGTTAATTTTATTGATCGTGGCTTTGGAGTTTGGACAATTATTCCCTAAATGTCACAATTTCAAACTAAATATTGAGTTAAGTTGAATAGTTAACAAGCAATTTAGCTTCAAACTAAATTGTTTAGCATATTAAATAAATATTATGTTACATCTAAATATTTAAGGTGCTAACTAACTATTTAGTTTGAAGCTACATATTCAGCATGCTAACTAAATATTTACCTTCAAATTAAATACTTGTGAAATAAATATTTAGATTCAAACTTAATATTTAGCTTACTAACTAGGTATTTAGTTTGAAGCTGAATGTGTGCTTGTTACTAAATGTTTAGTTTGAAGCCAAATATTTAGCTTGCTAACTAAATATTGGACTTCAGACTAAATATTTAACTTGTGAAATAAATACTGAGCTTCATACTAAATATTTAGATTTCTAAATAAATATTACTTGAGGCAAAATATTTAGTTTGAAGCTAAACATTTAGCTTTCTAACTAAATATTTACCTTCAATTGAAATACTTAACTTGCAAAATAAATATTTAGCTTGAATCTAAATATTTAGCTTGTTTACTACTTATTCACTTTGAATCTGAATATTTGATTAACTAAATGCTTATTTTGAATCCCAATGTTTAGCTTCCTAACTAAATATTTATCTTCAAATTAAACACTTAACTTGAAGGTAAATGTTTAGTTGCTAAATAACCCAAATCATTGCTGTTAAATTTTGACTGTGTAACTTTACAAATGCCACCCCTTAGGATTCAGCACCAGCATGTAACATTAAAATAATGCCTAGTTTTCCCTGACTGACAACCAAGTTTTATTCATGAAGGAAAGGAGACGAGACAAATCGGGAAGAGTTCGCATGTAACTCATAAAAAATAAATCCAGAGCAAGAGATTGACAGATCCCACACTCAGTTTGGTAAAGCTGGTGTTTCTCCACCTGTCACAGCTCTGTGAGGGGATTCAGGCTGCAGCGGACGGATGCTGCTGCACCTCTGCTCTCCATCTTTATCTCCTGCTTGTCTGGTGCCACCTGGCTGAGCTTTTACATGGAAATCCAGCTTGTAGTTAAATAAATTGCACTATTAACTGGCGACTGGAGCCAACAAAAGAGCCGCGATATAAACATACAGAAGAAGAGCGCCTATGAGAGAAAACATCCCAGCCACTGCTTCACGCCTGTCAGTCATCCCGGCTGCGCAGAGTTTGACTCGGCTGAACTCACAAAGCAGAGATGAAAGTCAGGGACGCGATTTATTTCTCTGCTTTGAAAAGGATCGAGCCTTTTGTTGCTACAGAGTGACCTCTACAACAAATTCTTTACTTTTTGAAGTAACAATTCACATGTTCAAAAGGTCAAATTTAATATTTGAAATCTGTAGCTTTATTGATGTATTTAGGTGAAGTGACCTTGGAAAAATATACACTCATAACTTGTTCATGTCATTTCTTTGACAGTGTGTTAGGGCCATTGTGGATAGGATCAAATACGTACATTTTAGCCCAAAAAAAAAAAACACCTCAGAAAATTGCTTGAAAAACTCCAGATTTTGAGATTGTCAGAAATTTCCAGGAAAAAAAAAAGGAAATTTCAGAGTTTTTGAAAAGATAATTTGCTAGAAAAAAAAAAAAAAAAAAATCACATTTTGGGATTAATCTTAGAAATGTCAACATTTTTTTCCAGAAAATTTCTGAGATTAAACTCAAAATTAGTTTGAGTTAAAATTTCTGTCCCGTTCGGGGCTTTCATCCGGGAAACTATCCTCCAGTTTGCGTCTTCTGTGATCCCTCTGGTGAACACACACATACACACACATACACACCAATGTTACCGACAGTGAACTATCAGGCTAACCTGCCAAGACGGGACTTCTGTTTCTGGTCATTTGAAAAAGCAAAAACCCAATATAAAATTTATTTTTAAGCCCTTTTGCCATAATATAACTTTAAATTTTACTTTTAATAATTCTTTTAAAAATTGCCTACAGGGGTCCTGGATATCTGGGCTTTAGTGTTATTTAAATTAATGTTTTCAATACAAATATCCTAAAAAGAAAAGAAATTATGGCCACATTTGAAAATGAATATTGTTCTGAAGGCCATTTAATAATGGCGGCATGAATTAAAATCAAGGTCTGCAGCATGAGCAAAAATGTATATTTTAAATTAGCTTAAATATAAGTTTTTTTGTCTCTTAATATGGATAAGTTGCTCCTCTGACTATAATGATTCATAGTGGTTTTCCTCTGTCATTCTTAGCAGTCAAAGAGGGGACCTTCTGGGCAAAGTGAAATGCTCTAGACAGCATACAGTATGTGTCTCTACTGTTGTGGGGACTTTCCATTGACTTCCATTCATTTCTACAGCCTAACCCTAACTAGCAAGTACCTAACCCTAACCAAAACTCAATTCACACCTTAGTCTTAAACCTAACCCCTAGCACAAAAACAACATTTCTCCTTGTGGGGACCAGGTTTTCATCCTGGGTCCCCACAATGGAATATGTGTCAGGAAAATGATCCCCATAATACATCAAATACATGGCGCACACACACACACACACGCTTTCAGAGCGTTTGATGATCCTGCCTTCCAGGTTTTCAAACAGCTCTGAGTCGCATCATGTCCCTCCATGAATAAAACTCTGGCTGCAGCAAAGGCACTCCTCATCCATGCAGCACTGTCTGTTTTTCCAGTTGTCCATCGGAGCGATTGGATCTCTAAAAGTGCATCCCAGCTCCATTGGCAGTCACGTATTCTGCAGAACCATGGCGGCGGCGGCCGTTCCCGGCAGAGTCCGGTTGTCTGGGAGAGGCGGCGGGCTCCAGTCCGGCTGGAAGAAGTGGATGTCAAACGTCCTTGCCCAGTTGGTGAAGGCGCGCTTCTCCGTGATGAAGCGGTGGTGGCTGCCGCGTTTGCCACGCTCATGTGAGATGTACATGGCGCACTCGTCGGGCCCCCGCGGCTCGTAGTAGTGGTAGGGGACGGACTGGTGCTGAGGCTCCCTGCGGAGACAGAAACGGGCGACATTTAGGAGGATTTTAATGAGTTTCATTAGATACCATGAAGCATTTTTCATTTCAAGGTGAAGAAGGATGGTTGGCTTTAATTTATCATTTACTGAGCAGATAAGTTTAATTAGATTCATATTTAAAAGTGGCACTTTCATCCAAGCCTGAAATAAGAAAATTAAAAAGTTTCACAGTTTAAACTTGACTATTAAAATATTAAAAGTGCACGGTTCACTGTTATAGCAGGTTTGACAGCCCTTGTTTTTTTTTTGTTTTGTTTTTTATTTTTACCAATTCAGTTCAGTTTTGTTTACACTGCAAAATATTACCAAATATTTTTGGTCTAGTTTCTAGTGCAAATATATTAATACACTTGAAATAAGATGAAACTATCACAAACTAGGCAAATCTTGTTTGTGATAGGTATTATTGAGCATAATTAATGATGTGCCAGTTATTTTTAATACGTTTTTAGCCTTGATTTAGGGTGTTTCAGCAGTTTTCCAGTTTTCTGGAAGTTTGTTCCAGATGAGATGAATATAAGAACTGAATGCTGGCTCTCTGTGTTTGTTTCCTTTTGTGTTACAATATGAATACATTTACTTTGCCCTAAATTTTAAGTCCAAGATTCATGTTTGAAATAATTGTGAGGATTTTTCAGTACAGCTTGTTAGCTAAGCAAGGTTTTCAAGTGATTTTTCCATCATTTAATTGATTTCATTGTTGTTTTCTGAAAGCACTTCATTCGGGTTCTCATTAAATATTCATGAGACATTTCACCAATTTCTAAATTTCAGCATTTTCACCAACATCAGTCATTCCCACAGTCATTAATCATCATATATTCATCTGTCTCCTGACATATAATATATACATTACATATTCATGCAGTCATCATTTTTCTCTCATTTGATCATGTCTCTCTGAGTTTACAAGCTACTTTGGGCCTGAAGCTCGACCTCATCCCTCAAAACTGAGTTTCTGCGTGTTTTAAACTGCAGGTCTGATCAAGCTGTCAAGATAACTACAATCACATCTCTCAAAATGCTGCAGCAGCAAGTAAAAGAGTGTTTCTGTTTGTGTGTTGAAAATAGGAAGGTTTGTTATAACATTCAAGGTTTTATTTTAGTTAAAAGTGCCCTCTATTTGTGCTCTTATAGTGAGTGCAGCATTCTGGAGACTTTGTGGTGAATTATGTTTTAAATTAATACAACTATTTTTCACTGCTTCCTTTTTCTTTGCAAAGTCTGCTTCTGTTTTTTTATGAATCAGACTGGATTAAGATGAAACCTGTGGTTAAAAATGACTGGCACGTCACATAACGCCTGACACCGAATTGTTTTTAGTCTCATCGTCACACTGCAAAAACACAAAAAACGTATTTTTATTTGATTTCTAGAGCAAATGTTTTAGCATTTTTTAATTAAGAGAAGACTAACATAAAAGTAGCTTTTCAGTAGAAATAAATAAGCTTGTTTTATGTCAATTCTTCAATATAGATACAAGCTGTACTAGTTCCACTGGCACTTAAACAGGAACTTAATCTGCCAGTGGAGCTTGTACTTTTTCATCTATATTAAGGGATTATTTACTTCAAACAAGCTCAAATTTCTTGCTGAAAAGTTACTTTTAAATTAGTTTTATGTGCTAATATATTTGCACTAGAAACCAGACCAAAAATACTTGGTAAAATTTAGTTGTTTTTTTTTACAGTGCAGTGATTGTAAATTAAGGAAATGAACTGCAAAAATGAGCCTGAACTGATTATGAGATAAACCTGCAATTAATCCCAAAATTAGATTTAGCCTTGAACTAATCTTTTAATTTTACAAATATGTTCCTTCTAACTGGAAGTAATGTTGACATCAACTGACTCACCCACTCTTTGGTTACCTAGCAACTCACTCACTCTTTGGTTACCTAGCAACTCACTCACTCTTTGGTTACCTAGCAACAACCTGTTGAGTAACTGCCACAGCAGCAGTTTAAGGTTTCACCACTGTGCTTCATAACTGCTTAAAAATAAAAAAATAACAGCGTGAAGTGAAAACTGTGGATAAAATATGAAAGGTCACATAACCAGTTTGGCTGTAACTCAGATATTTAAAACAAAACTAATCAATAATTATCAATAGACTGATATGAAACAATTATCTTGTGACATTTTTTAGCCATATTGCCCAGCCCTATCACCAACTGAACAGGTTTTAGCAAATGTAAATAACACAAGATAACTTTTTTAATGCGACACCTTTTACATCTGTAATTACCTTTGTGAGATGAGTTTCATTTCCTATCATAAATAAACTCCATAATTTTAAAGGGGGAGTATTATGTATTTTCCAGGCATATTGTGCCATTTTATAGCACAATCAAGTAACCATGTTACCTTCAGTTGTTATAAAACTCTGTACATATCAAAAACAACTTAAAAGAAACTTGACTTGCATCTGACGGCTTTGAATAGGCCTCTGTCTCTTTAAGAACCTCCTACCCTTTCCAACACGTCCCTTTTATCTAGTTAGCAAGCAGCAATTCTCAACCATTGATGCCATTTAAAGCTGTTTTTAGGAGCTTGGCGGTCGTACAGTTCTGCCAGCTGTTTGCACATTGTTGCTGCCACTAGTCTGGAGGAGTTTGGGGTAAATAGTCACAGAAATCCAAATCAGAACCACCAAACTCCTCCTCCCAGCTTTGTCGCTCAAGCTGATAAAGTGCTGCACTGCTGTTAAGATAATGATGTATTCTGTTTGCTTTGCAGGGAAATTTCATTGGAAAAGCCGTTTGAAAAACATACTTTAAATGCACAGACTGCTGACTTTCGGTAAAATCTGCACACCTCAGTTGTCATGAGAACTACAATGGACCGCTGAGAATCAGCAAGCAATTTTTGGAAGAAATGAAGCAGCATTCCTTCTTCATGTCTGTTGGGATTGAATTTGCCCATGGACTTTAAATAAACAAGAAATATAAAAAAGACTTTAACCAACTTGCGCCTGGGTCGAGGATATGCTGAACATTGAACAGTTTGTTCTCTTTTATTGAGAAATCTAATAAGGTTTGCTGCTTGTTCAATGAAACGGTCCAATTAAAGTACTGGCTGAGGTGAATGAGACGTGAGCTGTAAATCTAATCAATAAACTCCGCTAACGAGGTTGGTTGCCTGAGTTTGTGATCGTAACGAAGTCCAGAGTTTCTGTAACATGGAAACATTTTTGGAAGAATGAAAAATGTCACGTCTGCAGTGACAATTCTCCATATTTCATTTTAGATAAGCTCTGCAAATAAATCTGCAAATAAGGGAAATGATTTACAAAATATTATACAAGGACTGAACCGTGAATTAAAGTGTCAAATAATAGACATTTTCTTTCAGCTTCTTTTAAAAAGTAATTTTAAAATAAATTTATCGTACCTTTTTTCATTTAATCAGCTAAACAATAAATTGAACATGCAAATGTTTAGGCAAATGAAAGAAAAACAGTAGATGCTTATGGAAAAAGTGACAGTACATTCAAAAATTAAAAAGGTCTTTGCATGATTGTATAATTATAGGAAAGGAATACAATGTTTTTGAGTTGATTGTTTATGTTTTTTATTCAAAGATCAACAACAACAGGACATCACTCTTGTTGCGTTAATCTGCAGCCTGGAGACCTGTTGGATGTTTGTTTTTATATTTACTAGAAAAAGATAAATTTATGCAAAAACCTGGTTAATAAATTAAAACTTATTTTGTTGCATTACTAACATTTTTGGGGGTTTTTTCTGTAAAAACTGAAGGGATTTTCTCTAGTGCAGAATTGTGATCTCAGGACCCATAAAACCATCAAGAGGTTCATAAATGGCCCCCGGGCCACACTTTGTGCACCCCTACAGCAACAAAACCACAGCGATGCTGCGGATCACACTGTATTACATCTCTATCTAAATCTGTTCTTAAAGAAACATTTAGCCATGAAACAATATTCCACTTTTATGCTGTAAAACATAACTCCTTGTATTTTAAATCCACATTAGGAGCAGAACAGAAATACGTCCTTAATGGTTTTCTGAATTAAGATTCTCGGCCACCGCGCCTTTTGTCTCCTTCAGCAGCCGACGATCCATCGAGCGGCAGCCAATAACCAGGTCGTTTTATCGACGTCACGCTGCAGACAAGGAGACATTTTAAACTGTTGTGGCTGATGATGCTGAGTGGCTCAGAAATCAACTAACCGCAACGCACAAAAGATTTGACTCAAGTGAAACAAAGAAAGAAGGAACAGAAGAGAGGAGAGTTCATCCAGGTGAAATGGAAAGTTTTCCCTCAAACAGAAAATGCAGGTTTTCATTTGCATCTGTTTGGGTTTTTGGTTTTAATGCTCAAATTATTATCTTTCAACGTCTTAAAAAACGTTCATCCAACTTCAATAATTTTGAATAACTGGGAAGTGAAAGAACATGTTTTCATATTCATACATGTACATAAATACATTATATATCTGCATTAACAGCAGTATCAACTGATGTTAGTCATTGTTTAACATTGTTATTAGTCCAATAAGTAGAACCGGGCCAATATTAGCAACCAATATTTATATCTAGCCATTTTTATGTGCTTTCAGAGTCGAGGGATTGATCAGTACGACAGCATGTTAGGGTCACTGTAGATCGGGGGGAAAAGGAAGAATACAAACTATAATATAATAGAAAATTTCAGAGATTAACCTAAATATTTCTGAGATTTTTCCAGCAAATTTTCTACTCTTCAAACTCAGACATTTTCTTGTTTTTTATAGAAAGTTTTGGAGATTAATCTTAAAAATTCATGAGTTTTCTCTAGCAAATTTTTGATTTTTCAAAATGTTCATGTTTTTTTCTAGAAAATATCTGATTAATCAACATTTTTCTAGCAAGTATTTCACTTTTCAAACTCAGAAATTTCCTTGTCTTTTCTTAATCTAAAAATTTGAGACTTTTCTCTAGCAAATATTTGACTTTTGGAGCTTCAAGAAGAGACAAGGAAAAATGTCCTATTTTTTCAGTCAACAACGGCCCTAATGCATCATTGCTTTCACATGATATTTGTTTGACCATATTTCTTTCCAGTGTCAAAAGGGGCTAAGTTCAAATGCACATCAACATTTGAGGATTATCTGGTAAAAAAGGATTTAAAGCTGTATATCTTTTTACTTCCACTATTCCACTATTATGCACAATTTTGTGTTAAGCAATAACTCAACTCCTCTTTCCCCCCTAAAAAATATAACTGTGAGGTTTAAATGTGACAAAATACATTAAACCTGCAACACATGGGGATGCAATTATGGGTATCAGCTTTCCACAAACACCTGCTGTCACAAAATCCATTATCAGCTGTTTCTTCTTCGTTTTTGGAAACTATTTAAACGTTTCTTATCAAGCGCCACAGTGCAGCTCGGCCTGGAAACCTGTCAGTCGGTTCTTGTCTGGGAATTTGTCGTTAACATTCAGCTCCACCTTCTGGTCTCACCTGCAGAAGTCGGGGGCCACCATGCCGTACACGTTGATCCTATCGCAGAGCTCCAGAGCGATGGTCATGGTGAACCAGCCGGTGCTCAGCCACGAGTTGGAAATCTTCCTGCAGACGGAGGAAGACCACATTTCAGATCGGTTTGATACGCTTTGGATGTTCTTTATTAACTAAAACGGATAACCAAAGGATCCCACGTCAATGAATAAAGATGTATCTTGATGCACAGGTCGATTCATCTGACGCCTCCCAGCTTCATCAAACTGTAAATCCAGACGGATACAAATGAAATCTGTCAAATAATCAAACTCTCAATCAGCTTTGCTCTTCGTTAAAATCCCATTTTCCAGCTGCAGTGGTCCGTCTGCTTTTCCACCACAAAGAGATGAAATCTGATGAAATAAATATGAAGTGATATTTACATTGCATTAAGAAATCTCTTTCCATCTAAATGTCTATCAGCTCTGAAGCAGAATTAAAAATATATCTCACCACTCAAAGGAATATTAAAAAAGATAGAAAGTTAACTTATTTTTGAAGTCGTGAACTAGTTATCTTGGTCTATTTTATGTTTTGTTTATGTATATTTTTTTAAATTTGTATTTTTCTCAATCACAGAGAAAAAATTATCAAAACAAACAATAGTTTTTATATTAGATATCTGTAAATGTTTGGATTTTGAATTATGATAATCAAACTAACACGACTAATTTCTAAAAATTGTTTAAGAAAATTATAGAAAATTATGCAGATTTTCTTGATTTGTTTATCATGTTTTCAGGTGGCTGTAAATTAAAGCTCCAGTTGCTTTAGCAATTAGAGGAAAACACTTCACTGTTTCACTCAAAGCATATTTAAAATTTCAACATTAAAGTGAATCTCAAATATAAAGAAAAACTGATTTAATTTGATTATCTGCTGATTGTGGGTTAGAAACCAGAACTGACAAAAAGAACATTAAAATAAAATGTGTCATTTTTCCCATTTGTACTTTGAATTTCAGACTTTCATACCTAATCCACATAAGACTGTTATGAAGATTTATTTTACTACTATTATTTCACTGAAAATATTTGGATGAAGCCTTGAAGTATTTCAGAGGAAGCACATAGTTTACCTTGTTTGGTTAAATCCTAACTGAGGGGCTAATTTTAGAAAACCTACTAAATAACAAATAAATAACATTTTCTTAATTTGTCAAAATGTACAGATTTTCAGATCCCACCTTGTGTCTGTGAATGGGTGGGTTCTCACGGGCTTCCTCTCACCATCTAAAACATTATTGTCCCATGGTTCACTTCTTATTACCTCAACTTGACCTAGTATGCTTCCTTGATCAGGTTGAATGTTCATGACATTTTTTGCTCAAAATCATTCTCTGATAATGAGATTTCAGTCTGGTCAGTTCTGCCTATTTTGGGCCTCCTGTCTCTTTAAATCTAAATAATCTGCTGGCCACGCCCCCCAGCTCAACGTTTTCACTCACATGTGAAAATGGCTGCAAACAGATCTGCAGTTATTCAACCGTACAGCTTTGAAAAGCAAAAGTAGAGCCTCCTGCACAACCAAAAATAACGCAGCAAGTGGTTCCTGGATGGTAAGTTAACAACAAAACACTTGTTATTCCCAGCAGCTGTTGTACAGCGCATACAGCAGTAACACCAGGTGACCAAACTTGCTAGAGTTCCACTTTGGTTGCTAGGTGACGGGCTGAGGTTGCTAGGTAATGACAGAGTGCCCGTCAAATGCAATGTTACATTTTCCAGACACCAAAATCTTTGACTTATTGCCAAAAAAAGCAGTTAAGTGAGTTTTTTTTAAGCACATGGTCTGTTTTTAGAAGCAGTTGAAACCCAAATGGAAGCATAAAAACACACAAAATGTGAATTTTAATCAATGAGAATCTGATCATCGCCTGCCAGGTTGAAGGAGTTCATGTTTCATTTGGGTCGTTTAACCAGTAGCTGTGAACATCTCAGGCTAAAACCTTCAGTAAACTTCCAGACTCCTGATATCTGGTTGCTGTCGTTTAGACTCGGCTGTAATCTCTGCCAGGCACAGCCGTGCAGACGGGTTTCGCTGCCGTCATCAGAACACGTCTGGAACAATTAGTGGTTCTGCAAACTGGCTCATGAATATTTCAGTGAAGAAACGCATCACAACTGTTCCTGTTCCCTCATTCGGAGTGTGAAGATATTCATCTTTGAGCTGATGCAACATGTAACTGGGATCCTTCAGCTGCATCACACACAGCTGTGCATTTCATCATCCCGGCTCAGTCTAATCCTGACCAAGATCAGAACAGGTGCATATGTTTATGCATCAGAATCTGATGGGCTGCTCTTCCAGATTACACTAATAGCATAAAATGTTGCATGTCTGAAAGTAAGCCTTGAAACTATTTGTCACTCTGAGTCATTAGATGGTTTTATTTACTAACAAGCCGCTCACCATATGTGAAGATTTATGAGAAAATGAACCAAGCTGAGAACAGGAGGAAAAGCAATATTTCTGCTTAATGCACTGAATTCAGTAATTAACTGTGCAGCAGTGCCATCTGTATTATTCAACCAACAGTAAACATGCATGTATAGAACTCCTATCACAACACAAACTGTTCTCAAAGAACAGAAATACTGAAATTGAACAAAAAAATAAGTTTTTTCTCTGCAGGATAAATACATGGAAAGCATGTTTGAGTCTGGGAACGTGGCTCATTTCCACAATAATTTAGAAAAATGAATGTTGCAAATAGACACGAAAATGTATCTTCAAATATCCCTATGATCAATGTTTTTTTAAAAGTGAAATAATGATAGGACATTTAATGATAGTGTTTTTTTTAATTTTTATAATTTGTCAATTATTAATTGTACAACTGTGCACAAAACCCAACATATTTGTGGTTCATTTGTTTATAAGTCCAGTTCATTTTGGGAAGGTGTGAATTAATTCTGATGCGGACCAAAAAAGCAAACAGTAATCCGTCTAAAAACCTCAATCTCAGTTCGGCTGAATTGAACTCTGGTGCGGTTTGAATGCCAAGCGGACCGGATACTGCTCCACAAGCAGGAAGTGGATTATTGTGCAAGGCATTCTGGGTAAATACAACCAGAATGCTAGCAGTAGAAATGGGTCAGGGTGTTTTTACCAAAGACAAAAGAGAAATCCTAACCGCTAAAATATGATGCTACTCCATTTCTGTTTACATTTTGTGAAGGAGGAAGTTGTGCTCATGTCTTCTTCTGAGGGTTTTGTGTTTCCCTCAGTAGTTGTCAGTGCAGCGCCCCCACAGGCGAAGAGGGGAACAGGTTTTTCAATTAGATGGTTCCTTTGACACAGTGCAGCAGCTAAAAATGTAAAATGTTACAAATTTGGTTCTCAGTCGAACCGAGCCTACTGGACTATCAGGAGTGAGAACAAACAACCTTATAAAGCAAAACACATAATTTGCTCCTCCTGTAACAGAAGGATTGACAATGACAGCAAAAGTTAGGTTGAAATAACCTTTTCAGATGAAGCCTGTATTTGCTCCAGGAGGTAATTTGTTTGGTGTGGGTGGTGAAGGATGCAGAGTAGATTTCAGTCTTGCTTTTCCAAGGGAGGAGAGAGAAAAGCTGCGCCATGTCTGTGCCTACGGCCATGTTGTTTCATAATCCATCCCAGACTACAGCTGAGGCTGACTCACTCTGTCGTATTGGACTTTCTAAAATGTAGTATTGATCTTTACCTCATTTTAAGCCGAGGCACTT
Source organism: Alfaro cultratus (assembly GCA_903066825.1). Taxonomy (NCBI): domain Eukaryota; kingdom Metazoa; phylum Chordata; class Actinopteri; order Cyprinodontiformes; family Poeciliidae; genus Alfaro; species Alfaro cultratus. Next base: position 23,959 of record CAEFZX010004343.1, on the reverse strand, counting down.
TCAGTTAATATGATCAGCAGCAGAACTGAGTCCAATAAACCGGATATCGTTTTGTATTTTTTACCCCTGGGAACTGTTTGAGCACTTGTTTTTTACTTTTTCAAGATACAGTATGATATTTCTCTGATAATCTTCAAAACCAAACAAAAGGAAACTTATGAAAAAATAACTTGATAAAAACTAGTATTTTTACTGGTTTTCAATTTCAAAGCCATTTTCTCTGACTAAATAACACATTTATAGTCAAAACTCGAAACTGGACTTCCATATATTTACAGAACCATTAGTTATGTAATGGTTCTGTCTGGAAATGTCAAGTGAAAATGCAAAATGTTTTTATGAAAAAAGATATTTAGCTTACCAAATTTTACTGCCTATTTAAAAAGCTGGGAAAATTATGATTTTTTCTGTACAAACTCTGCTGTAAAAAATGTTTGCTTCATGGTTATAGAACAATTTGAATCTTGAATTTAAGAGAAAGTTGACATAACTGTAAAAAGCCGGGACTTCTAGCATGGAGTCAACAGTAAGATGATTCTCAGGTGTTGTTTGTGAGCCTGAAGTTGATCACATAAGAAAGTAATACTGCTTCTTTTACCTTTTAGTGTCCAAACATCAATCACCTCTGTCTCTAAACATGCAACATGCATTGCTTAGAGTTTAAGTGAGATTTTAGAGTTTAGTGCATGTGTTAAACTCAAGGCCTGTGGGCCAAATCCGGTCTGCCATGGCTTTTTATGTCGTCTTCTAGATTCTAGGCTAAACACTAAACGTTTGACTAGAAAATTCCTGAAGAAATTGAACCGGGGCCTGCCAAAGTCTGCCCGTCGGTTTGGACCCAGCGTTCTGATGCTAAAAATTAGCATTAATGCTAAGCTCGGCTAAAAAATTACAGAGTAGAATGTGGAGAATAACATGGACTTGCGCCACTCAGTATGTCAAAATTAATGAATCAGCTAAAATTAGCCAAAATGCTAATGTTAGTGTGAATGCTGTCAGTAGCATGTGGGGCAACACTAGCATGTTGTCTGTCATTGACTTACTCCATTCAGTATACTAAACATGGCTAATAAGTCAGAAAAATAGCTAATAGCTTATTTTAGGTAAAAGGCTAAAGAGAGAAAAAGCTAATAAAAGCTAATAAAAGCTAATAAAAGCTTGGTAAAATAGTCTTTTTTTGTCACGACATCTAGCTTTTAAATACATGGGTGTGGTGCCAGTTTGTTAAGTCTCTCAGACATTTCATCTTTCTTTTCCTCTTCACTGAACAAATCTTCAATTTTAAGCTTCTAATTTTACAACTTCTTGTAAATTTTGTATTTTTTTTTAAATGAAAATTTGTATTTTAGAGTTGCAGTTGTAAAGAAAGCATTGCAAGAGTGATATGTGCCCTTTAAAGAAAGTCTGGAAATCAGGTTTATGTGATTTCTTAAGATCAGTTTGACAAGTTTTCTTCTTTATCTCCCAACCTGCCTCACAACTCTGCTGCTTTTCAAAGGTGGTTAGAAACTCTTTAGAAACAACCAGGAAAAAAAAAGAAAAACATCCCGTTGGGGGATGAGACCTAAACAAGGCAAGGCTAAGAAGAAAATCCCGCTCGCTTGCTGCTGAATGAGGTGACACTTTGGGAAAAGAGGGTTTTTATGTTTGAAAAGGTCTTCAGACGTTTCCTTATAGCCCAACAGAGAGGAAGGCGTACAGGGACGCGCCAGGCAAAGAAATGCTGAAATAAAAGATGTTCACAGGTGTTTAGATCTTGCTTGTAGAAGCTGTGAGGCAATGAGAAAATGTTTCCTGACAGAGGAAGAGATTTTATAGGGTGACTAAAATCTTATTGAATATTACTGAATTCTTTCCATGATTGCAAAAAACCAAAACTGTGGCACTGAAAAAAGAATCCCAAATCAACTGTTGCTTTCAAAAACAAAGTCAGAGACAAGAAAAATCAACCGACTACGATTCAAAATATTGAAAAATAAGCACAAATAAAGACATTATTCAAAAATACTTCAGTTTGTGGGCAAATTAAAACAAACTTAGAAACCTGGTAACAAATTGTGCCACCCAGGGTGGAGCAGGAAAAAAAGCATTTTTGTTCTTTTGGTTATCCGTTCCTTATTGTTTTGGATGCTGTCTAGTTGGACAGATTTTTGGCAATATTTTTCTACTTTACGATGATGCGTAACTATAGCAACAGTTGGTTTACAACAGGGAGATGCTGATTGGAAAAGCTGAAATGCAAAATATCTTTTCCAATCATCACCATCTACAAAAACTCTGAAGAATTTGAATTAATATGAGTTAAAACAACATTTAATTTCCTTTTGGGGTCAATAAAGTATTTTCACATTTGAATTTGAATAAGCATGCATGAAAATGTGCTGTATGGTACAGCATGCTAGCAAGCTAAATGCTAACTTGTTGAGAGTGCTAGCAAACTAAATGCTAGCATTTAGCATTTAAATTGCTAGCTAAATTTAGGTATCTAAAAGTATTTAGCTATCTAAATGCATTTAGATACACACTCATAAACCTTCTCAGAAGAAATGAAGATCTTCCAGCTACAAATCCTGAGCTGGGATCAAATTAAACCCATGGAGTTTATAAGTCTCAGCGTTACATTCATGTCTCATCAACTACAGCTGCCATGCTTTCAACCAAGGGTATGAATGGTTGCCAGGTAACAGAAAGTGCATTTAATCTTTTTAGATAAATATGACTCACTAACGCCTTTTATCAAGAGGCCAAATGTTGTTGGCAAAGTATCCTTCCATCTGGAAAGAGTGAGTCTGTTGGCTAAAAGAGAAGAAAGTGAAGTCACATTTACCTCATGCTAAGAGAAATAAGTTGAGGGCTAATCACATAAACAGGCAGGAACATGTATAACCCAGCTAGAAAGTTAGTAGTGCTAGCCCTAAAAGCTAACTTAAACATAAGAGCATGAATATGTGTGTAATCTATAACCAAAATTTCAAAACAGATGTTAAACCTTATTCAACCAAAAGTTTACAAAACAGCCAATTACATTTGCACTTTAGTATTTATCTGGAAAAATTTATCTAATTGAAAGAAATGCAGTAAATGTTTTCAAAATGCGCAAAAACGCTAAACTCTACACAAAAAAATTTGCTAGAACAAACCCTACAATAATACATTGTTCATAGAAAAAAAGAAGAAAATGTCCAACAAAAAATCTCAGAAATTATGAGGTTAATTTGAGAAATTGTCTAGAAAAAACCTGTGAAAAGTCAAACATTTATTAGAAAAAAGATTCAAATTTTTTTTTTTTTTTGATTAATCACAGAAATTTGAGGGAAAAAAACTTTCTGAGATTCAAAAGTCCACAATTTTTACATTTCAAACTAAGAAATTTTCTTCAGGAAATGTTAAAATGTCTGAGATTTTTTACTGGAAATTAAAATTTTTTTTGTTTTTGTTTGCTCTAGACAATGGCCCCGTTGTAAATGTTTACAGTGCATAAATCCATACATGTCTTTGTGCCCCAACTTATCATCTAAATTACTAGCAGTCTGTTAAAACATGAAAACTCTGATTCCAGATTTATGGTCTATGAACTTCATTCTAATGAAATCCTTATTTTATTCTTGTGAACCCTTTCTGAGGCATCGCCTTGTCTAGAGAACTGGATGTATTTCTACACCAATATTTCAAATAGCTACCAGATTAAAATGACTTTTATTTAATATTAATTATATAATCCAGCGATAAAAAGCTGTTTATTGTGAGTTATAAATAGAGCACAGAAAGAACTGTCTGTCTTTGTCTTCCTTGTGTGTCTCTGCTGGTCCTGTGATTGAATATTTTAGATATTTTAGCTGCTTTTTTAGCCTCCAGCCAAAACACTAAACTGGGTAAAGCTGAAAAAATGAAATATACTGATAATTAGAGCAACATTTCATATTCTGCACTTCTGAACAGTGATTTATACCAAGCCTTCAGTTCCGCTCCTATAAATCATGCAGAGTCTGTTATCCTTTTACATGTTTGCCTGGTTTCGCCCTGGTTCTTCCATCGCTGAGCTCCAGTAAAAACCCACCAACAATTTATCACAACCTGTGTGGGGGAAGCGACCCACTCCCACTGAATCAAGCGGCGAACAGCGCCTGAGTGACAGCATAATGAGCGGTGACAACGCTCTTTTTCTGTCCGGCCGTCGTCGTTATTAGAGTCAGGTTGACTCAGAGCGATGCTATCGCAGCTGAAGCACCAACTTCTCATTTTCATTTAATTACGACTGGATCCAGGTTGTCCTGTCTGGAACATGTTGATTTGTTCTGATGGGTAAACAACAAAACAGGGCCTCTGGGCTTTAATATCACAACATCCCTGCGTGCGCACCCTAATTTTGCAAATTAGAAAACTTCAAAGCGCGGCGTCTTGTCATAAAGCAATCTGCTACGGATGCATGGAGGCCCTAATCAGGAGCCATGCGGCTAATCTCACTTAAGAAGTCTTCCTCATTTCCTTGTTTGTGAGCATGCTGGTGAATAATGTGGTGTGAAATGTCAAGCTCTTGGCTTCAGTGGCTGTATTTTAAAGAGTCAGGAGGGTGGCAGCGAGTGGGATGTCATGTTTATCTGTGATATTTGCACAGTTTGGCTTTGCAAATGTAGCTAAAGCACCTGTTTGATGGGGAGTTTAATCTTGATCCCTGAGACTTAAAATCTTATTTTTATCGAAACATGGTTCACATGACAACAAAAGATTTACATTTTTAATTAATCAGTTCCTTTAACTCACAGGTGTCAAACTCAAGGCCCTGGGGCCAAATCTGGTCCGCCGTAGTTTTTTATGTGGTCCTTTTAGACTCCAAATTACATCAATAAGTCCCTCCAGGTTTTCAGAAATCTGCAAAATTCACACATTTCCACATTTTATAGTGATTTTTCTGCATATTTTCTCAAAATTGGTCAAAAACATTGAGTTTAAGTTGCTGCTGTTTCAGCCGTACTTTATTTTACAGTCCGTAATTAATATGAGCAATAAAAAGTCAGTCAATCATACATTTCTAAATTGACACTACAAAATCTGTAAATTTGATTGAAAAAAATCACTAAAACAATCACAAAATCCTGGAGGAGCAGCTAGTTAATGATATTTTAACAGTTTAATTGGTTTTATCAACATATACACCGGCCCTTTAAGAGCATTCAGATTTCTGATATGGCTAAAAATGAAATGCTTCAATTCATTACGATGGTTAACATGTTACAACAAAGTGTTGGGTTTAAGATTTTAAAATAGAAAATAAAAAAATTGAAGTACAAGAATAAAGTGAAAAAGTTAAGAGAACAAAGTCATAGTGTTAGGAGAATTGTCATAAAATTACAAAAATAAACTCTTATGAGAATAAAACAATAATATTTTAAGAATAAAGTTGTACGAGACACAAAGTCAAGATAATACAAGAGTAAAGTCGTTTCAATAGGAGAATAAATTCATAGTATTATGAGAATAAAGCTGCAGTAATGTGAGAATAAAGACATAATATTAAATTTGCATGAGAATTTTCTCAGGATATTATGATAACAAAATTGTAATAAACACATCAGATTATTATCAGTAGCAGGACACAGCCACCTATCAGATTATTGATAATCTGATGCTGATGTGTTAATAGATTATGGATTTCTATATTTGTAAAAAACTGAAAGTATAACTTCACAAGATACTGAACATTTAAAGTTCTCATAAAGTTGAGACTTTATTCTTGTAATTTAATTATTTGTATCCTAATCTCTGTCCTACCATGTGACAGACGAAGGTTATTTAAAAGTGTGATTGGGTGTAAATACTGTAAAAATGTCATTCCTTTCCAACAACACGAAGCCAAAAATCTCCTCTATGAAATGTGAACCCAAAGTTTTTCTTCGGTTTTGGACATTTTCCACTACATGCATGTAAATTGAGGCTGGTTCTTGCCCAGCCAGTTTGACCCAAGCGTCAGAAATGATTACGGTCGTGTTAAGGGTTGATTACTCCTTCATTCCTCTCTCCCTTTTCAAACTGTACTCGACTTGCAGCGAGCTTCCCGTCTGATCACAGCTTCTGTTTCTGCAGCGTGTTTCTCTCCGCAGGGGCAATAATAGCACCATTAGAAAGTGGGTTTTTTTGTGTATGCGGAGCTTTTTCAGGCTCTTAACATCCCTCGTCTTGATTCCGCTCATTATTTGCAGCAATTTTCTTTTGTTCCTGCTTTTTATTTCGTTTCGCTCTGCTGAGTCGCAGGAGAGTTATTAAAAATCTAAATCTGGAGGATCTGGGGAGCTCACCATAGAGACACAGGCAGATCCTCCACCCAAAATAAAGCCCTTACTGATGCTGATTGCAGCCCAGTAACCCTGGTTACTCCGTCTGAAAACCTCAGCATCAGCATAAGCCGCCTTCAGCTCCACCTCATACATCATAGCACAAATCTCTACTGTCCTAAAGACTTTCTCCTTCAGTTTGGAGATTTCCTTCTGTCCAACACTCTGCTGTTTTTAATGGTTGACCACTGGTGATTAAAATCCACCAGTTTCACTATTTCTGCTCCTTCCAGCTTCACCTTTGCACCTGACTCAAGCTCATTCACCCACATGTATTCTGTTTAGCTTCTGAGGATGTTTTAACACCTGATAATCCAGTAGATTTGGTTCAATTTGGGACCAAAGATGCAACATTTGTTACATTTTCAGCTGCTGTGGTTTGCTTTCACACTGTATTGAGTCCTAAAAACAAACTTATGGGACAACAATCAGCAATAGATAAAAATTAGTTTAAATATTTTAGTAAAATATACTCCATATTTCTAGGTGCCATTTAATTGCTGATGAGTTAATGCCACTGTGGAAGCAAAGGAGATGGAAGATGTGACCAATAACAAGGTCAGATAGTGATTTTTTAAGTTATCCTCTATTTATTCTCTGTTCAGGCTTACACTTTTATTTACTTATTTTTCTACTTGTTTGCTTTCTTTACCTTCCTTTGTCTTCCACTTTTTCCCAAAAAAAGAATCTGTGATTTAGGTTAATCAATTAGAGAACAGAAAAATAATGTAGGAATCTGTTTTTGTTTAGAATGTATTCATTTTAATGCATACCTCCTTGTTTGTTTGCTTTTTGTCAGTCTCTAATGTTTGTTCTATACACACTAGTTTGTGAATAATAAAAAAAATAAAACTTGTTTAAAAACCTGTTCCCCTCCTCACCTGTGGGGGCGCTGTAGCAAGAATCACTGAAAGAAACAACATGAAAACCTTTGAAGGAGACATAAGCACAACTTCCTTCCTCACACAATGTAAACAAAAGTGGAGTTGCGTCAAATTTGAGCAGTTTTGTCTTTGGTAAAAGACGATGAACCATTTCTCTCCCCAGCGTTCGTTTTGGTTGTATTTACCCAGAATGCTTTGCGCTGCTCTTGGAGCTGTCTACAGTCTGCTGGGCATTCAAACCGCCACAGAGTTCACTTCAACCAAACCAAAACCAAGTTTTGTAGGTGGATCAGAAAAGACACGGACGCAACTTCCTTTTTCACAAAATGTAAAAAAAATGGAGTAGCATCAGATTTTAGTGATTACAGGATTTCTGCTTTTTCTTTAGTAAAATCATTACGAATTTTCAAATTCAATCAAATCATAAGATAGTAAAAGATTCCCACCCCTACTATTCACCCTGATTTTCCTTTAGATGTAATCATGAATGACTCGTGTTGCATCGCTCCTTTAATGCCACCAGGTCTTTGGTTAGTAAACTCTCATCATTTCTATTACATGTAAAGGAAACCGATGACATTTCCTGTCTCTCAGTGAATGTTTGCCCACCATCAATCTGAGAAGAATTGAGCCAGTCAAAAATGCTTAAAACGTGTCTGCGTGTGTTTGTGTGTGTGGCCCTTTAAAGGTCACCCTCCATTTGATTGAAGTCAGAGTGAGTTTCCTTTAGAAAGAGTCCAATTATTTACATTTAGCTCAGAGCTTTTTTTTAGCAAGCCTGTTTCCGGTGTGTTTTAAATGGAATCCATTTAGCTAAATTCACATTTTGCACATTTTTGTTCTATTTGGGTTACAACAAAGAACAAAAGTCGGTTTTTGTCAATAAATTTATGACTTTTGGTGCCTGGAAAATGAGCCATTACTCATTTTCATTGTAACGTTCCAATTGCATCGTTACCTATCAACCACAGCAAAGCCCAGCCCGTAACCTAGCAACCCAGGCTGAGCTCAAGCTCAGACAAGCGTTTTGTTGTTGACATGCCATCCAGAAACCACTTCCTGCATTCTTGTTGGTTGTGCAGAAGGCTCCACTTCTGCTTTTCAAAGATGTATGGATGTATAAATGTGCACCTGTCTGCAGCTATTTTCACATGCAAATGTTGACGTTGATTTGGATTTAAAGAGACAAGATTCCCCAAAACAGCTCAAAATAGGCTGAACTGAGCAGAATAAAATCTGATTATCTAAGAATGATTTTGTGCAAAAACTGTAATGAACCCGTTTTATTTTGTCCGTAGACGTATCCTAACCTGTTCAAGGAAGAATATTTAAGTATAACATTTAAGTGTATAGCTATAGAAACTTGACTTTGGATACTTTGGATACCATTTCTGTCTGCTGTGGCCGGCTGTCTTCCTTGTTTCCAACTTTTCCTCATAAACCACAACTTTATTTTTATGGATTCAGTTTTGCTTCAAAATCATCCAGACCTGACGTGCTTTGAGTGACTGAACACTCCTGAGATCCTGCACATTTTCCTCCAGCGGACAGCGTCACATCAGTGCTGTTGGTTATGAACCATTATGGCCACATAAATCACCAGAGGAGGGAGGAAAAAAGCACATATTTTAAAAGCTAATTTGCCTTTAATTACCAGTTGAGTCTCATTTTGTCTTGGCAATTTAGCACAAAGGCAGCAGAGAGACACCTGCTTTTCAGCGCCACTCCGGCTTTGTTATAAGAACCGGGGGAATGTGGCATCGTCCCACATTATTATAATTACCCTTACTCAAAAGGCATAACCAATAATTACAATTACAAGCTTGCAGAGTTGCTGATCGCTCTGATGATTATTCAGAAATCTGCTATTGATGCTGCTCTTAGTGGGAAAATTTTCCACTTTGCAAAGTAAGTTACAATGTGGATTTTTAAAAAAATACATATGCATACAAATGGATTCTTCTGAATGTAGCCGTACATTAAAGGTGATTTAACACTCCACAGAGCAGAGATGACCAATGCTAAGCCTCACAGATGTTAAAGTCTAAAAATACAAAGAGTAAAAGCAGTAAATAACAGTAACACAAGCTGCCTTCTCACTGTAAGCTGCTCCTATAATTGCAGGCACAGATTCTAAGGGATGGATGTCTGAATCAGTCTCTAAATCCTCCGCTTGGCATGTTCCTCCCTGGCATCTGTCTTAAGCCCAATTCAGATCCAATCTCCAATGATACTCCAGACAAAAGCTGGGATAAAGACAGGAAGAGACTAACACAGCCTGTGTGTACGGTTGGGGATTCATTAAGCATTAATGGCCACCAGACAAAGAACTCAGCTTGGACTCATTAAATCGGAGACCTTTAATGCCTTTTCAGCTTTAAATAAAGCGTTGCAGATACTGAAATGCAGAACTGGGCAGACATTACACCGTTTCTTTTGTGTGACTTGCATTAATTTTTTACCACTCAACCGCAACTCTCAACAAAAGCAAGTGCAAGAAAAATAAATAAATCACCCAGTGAAGACGAGCGTACATCACAAGAAATTAGAGGTGATTGATCGATAGTTACATGTGAAGCCGATCTTATCTACTTCAGCAAAGATAATGAAACACTGTCTTCTTCTGCAGGTCTGACTGATGGACTGGATCACCAGGTCATGTTTGAACGTTTGCAGCAAAGAAAATTGGTATTGTCCAAAATGGGAATCGGCAGGTCAGGCTTTTTAAAAAACGGTAATTGCAATCAGTCAAGCCCTACATGAAATCAAAATTTTCCCGCCAACTTTGACTAGAAAATCCAATAAGTTGTTGTGATATTATTTCCAGATTTCTAAAGATAAACAAAGTCGACCTGAAGAACATTTCCAGGATTAGAGGACCAATATCCTAGCAAGATCTAGAGAAACTCATCCATGAGTTCATCTTTAGTCACATTGATTACTGCAACAGTGTCTTCACAGGTCTGACTAAACTGATCCAGAACACTGCTGCTGCAGTTCTGACTAAAACCAGGTAGGTAGAGAACATCAGCCAGTTCTAAAGTCCTTCACTGCTGCTGCAGTTCTGACTAAAACCAGGTAGATAGAGAACATCAGCCAGTTCGAAAGTCCTTCACTGGCTCCCTGTAGCTCAGAGAATAGACTTTAAAATGCTGCTGTTAGTTTATACGTCACTGAACAGGTTAGCACCACGATCCATTACAGATCTACTGGTGTTGTCATAGCAACCTTCCAGACCTCTCGGGTCGTCTGGTTCTGGTTCTGCTCTGCATCCCCAGAACCAGAACCAAACATGGAGAAGCAGCATTCAGCTTCTAAGCACCACAAATCTGGAACAAAGACAAAACTAAATTGAAAGTAACTTTTCCGCAAGAAATCTGAGTTTGTCTTAAGGCAGAAATTTGTTCAGATTCAGAAAACTGCAGGTGTGTCTGGTGAAAAACGTTTGTTTTTCATTCAGTGGGGAGAAAAACCAAAAATTTTACTAAAGTAGGAGTAAAAATACTCCTAAAAGTTTTTTGTTTTTTCAAAAAAGTTACTAAAGTAAACGTAATTGAGTAAATGTAACTAGTTACTATCCAAATCTGAATTTGTAAATTTGAATATTGGCAGATTTTTTCTACTCATAAAATGGGAAAAATATTTTGTTTTCTATATTTTTTAACGTGTTTTTGAGAACAGCATCTTCAGGTCGGAAGGCCTTCTGACCATCACCCTAATCTGTAGCTTGTCTCAGTGATTTTTCATCAGACTTTGGACTCAAAGTTGCTACTGGAGTAGAGAATATTTGGACAGACATGTTTCTGCTTATTATAAAAGGTGAATACTTTGTGTTGTACTTTACATTTTCAATAGCAAAAAAAATTATGTTGCAAAACAATTATTTGCTTTTGTCTTTTTTTCTTCTTGGCCCAGGAGTCCTTTTGACTCGACATGTAATGAAATGATTAATGTCAATGATTATCCTTCAACTTGTTAATTAGCATAATAAATTCATACTTTAACTGTTAATGTCTCTTTCTAGATTGCATCTAAATGTGTTGCAGAAAAATGAACTGTCACTGAAACTCTCTGGGTCTCCAGTTTGAGGTCCAGAGGGAGAAAAAGCGACTATTTGGATCATATTCAACGGTGTAATCCCTGAAGCTTATAGTTAGATAAATATGTGTTTGGAGAAGGATTAAGTCAGGTCACAGCACACCAGCAGCTTGCACAGCGGGCGCAGATGAGCTGCCGTAAATGATGGCATTAGAGTTATAAAAGTTCCAGTGTGTAACATTTAGGATGATCTATGGCAGAGAAGCACATTGATGTTTTCAGCTGAGATTTCATTAATGTGAATCATGGGACGAACTTAGGCTGAGCGATTAAAACCCAGAGAAAACACAAGGGTGGCGATATGGACTTATAACTATCAATATTTGGTGGTACTGTTATGATAAAGACGGAAATGATGACAAAAAATCTATTTATTGCTTATTTTTTAGGTAACAAATACTGATTTTAAAGACATTCCCATTTGAAATCCAAATATTAACTGATGGTTTTGTGGAGGAAACAGTGGAGAAAATAGTAAAAATAACATTTAGTACGTCAGTTAAATTATTTTTAACGTCATAATCAGGATAAAAATCTAAATTTTCATGATACATGCCCAGCCCTATTTGCAGTTATCTCACTGTAAAAACCCAAATTAAAACAGAAGTTTTTTTGTGAACTTAATTATCTGAAATCTCGTCCAGATATTGAATATCCAGGTGAATTTCTTAGCAATATGTGCACTAATTTACGTGATGCTGACTAAAGTTGTACAGGGTGGGCCATAAGTTTCCATACATAGAAAAAATAAACATTTTATATTGGACAACCGTTTTTATTTTTAGGGTCTCTGTGTAATCGCTGCATGTCTTGGACCACTTTGTGGTTGATCTGCAACATTTGCAGTTTTTGAAACTTGCTAATAGGTTTTGCCAGAGTGTCGTGTGTGTGAAGCTCGTTCCATGTTTTCTGTTAAAGTTTCGTGCAACCATGCGACTGCTTCCCCATCCAGCCATCAGTATAATCTCAATTCTTTGCTCTTTTGTCAAACAAATCTTCTTGGGTATCAGAAATATAAAAGAAATGTACATTTTACATTCTCCTATGTATGGAAACTTATGGCCCACCCTGTATTAATAGAAAATCAGAAAATAATTAAGATTTCAGTTTCAGGAATACAATAGCTGTTTGGTAAAGCTGTAGACTGTCGCTGTTAAATTGGACTTTTGTTTTTGGAGGTCATTTAAACAGCAAAGCACACAGCTTCTGGCTGCAAGGAAACAACTTCATCACTTTGCATTCAACCATATAAAAAAACAAATCATTCGCTATAGGCGATCGTTCCTCCCATCCAGCGCTTTAATTGCTATCAATTAAGTGCCATCTGGACAAGGCTTAATTACACCAAACAAAGCTGCTCCGTCTACTTTTACAAGCGAAATTAACTTATTAGGAGAAAAACAAAAGTAATATATTCATTTATTACGATAGACGGGTCCATTTTTGGTTTAGACAACAAACAAGCAGATTTAAAATCTTTTTGTTGAGATTCTGCAGAAACTATGGACAAACTGCTGCTGTGCACTGCCAGTCAGCTGGCTGAATGAAGATAAGTATTTCCGTTAGTGCTGCTGCTAACAATTATTTTAGTATTCGATTATTCTGATGATTAATTGGATAAAAAAAACCTGTCACATTCTGCAGATATGTCATTTACACATTTAATCTTATTAATGCAATATTATAAATACATTACGAAATGCAAACAAATTTTAAAATATATAGTTACCTGTAATGAAATAACGGCATTTCTTTAGTGAATGCTTGATCATTTGTAGCAGAGGATGCATCTGCAGCTAGAGATATTTCTAACATCAGCATGTGAAAAGCAAAGGCCTTTTTTTAACGTAACATCAGTACAGATCTGTGTTATTGTTTTCTATAAACTGATGAACAATTTGACAGTAAAAGGTTCTTAATTATCAACCAGGTGAAGCTAAAACTGCCACTTGAGGAGTTTTGGGCGAAACATTTACAAACTGAGGAGGTTTTTCCATCTTAAAGGCAGAATGTATGTAGTTTTGTGCAGTTTTGTTATTGTTACTGTTTTCAAAAGTTTAACATTTGTGACTTTTGAAAGTCAAAACATTTTAGAATAGAATAGAATATTTTATTGATCCTCAAGGGGAAATTGCTTATTTGTTGAAAGATACTCCATCTTAGGTGATAAACACAAAGTTTGTAAAATATATATATAAGAGTGAATAATAAAGAGTAAATAGTTAAAAATGACTAGATATAAACAAATAAATAAATAAACAAGCAATCACATGCAATATATTAATCAATAAATAACCTATAAATGAGCGCAGAAATTTGTTTTTAAGTTTTTTCTAGAAAATGTTTGTGATTAATCTGAAAATGTCGACGATTTTAGACATTTTTATTATCTATAGTAGATAAGTTATTAATTATTTATAAGTTAGACAGGAACGAGGCGAGAGCTAGTTCTACGGTTGTGGTTTGTTCATCGTTGTCATAGCAACTCCGTAGCAACTGCCTGCCAAGATGGCTGTCAGATACAACGTTCACAGAAGCTTGACGTCACACCAGAACTATGTACTGACTGCGGTGAGAGACTCACCTGTCCTTCCCCGTCTCCTTCTTGAACAACTCGTCAAACTGCAGCATCTTCTGCCAGGAGATGATGTAGACCTTGAGCTTGGGCAGCACCTGGTTCATCAGCCGCAGGTTGTTGTACACCAGGCCCTTCCCGTCCCGCCTCATGTAGCTGCTGGGGCCCCAGAAGATGAACACCGTGTCCTGGCTGGCGTTGAGCAGCTCGTGGCGGCTGCGCAGCACCCGCTGCATGCTGGAGTGGGCGATGACTCGCAGGGAGGTGCGGCGGCCGACGTCCTGGCCGAAGGCGCCGGCGGTGGGGGCGTCGTTCATGCGGATGACGCACTCGGCCCGGTCGATCTCCTTTCCCCGGCGTCCGCCGATGAGATGGCCAGAGCTGGTGATCAGAGAGCAGGTGTGGCAGTGCATCCTGAGAGGCTGCAGGAAAGAAGAGCAATTCCTTTAAATAAAGGCAGGTTTGATCACAAACTCACAAACTCACATAAAAGGACAATCAGTAATAAAAGAAAGATAACAATACAAAAAAAAACAAGAAAAAGACGCCTAACCATTTAGGAGGCAGCCTTACCAATGTTTCCAAAATGCATATCTTATAAGAATGTGGTCAAAAGTGACATATTATGAATCTTTCAACAGGTTAGGATGAGTTTATGGGCTATACGAAACATGTCTGTTACATTTAGTTTTACATAAAATCATTCTTAATCAGATTTCAGTTCTGCCTTTTTTAAGCTGTTTTTGAGTCTCTGTCACTTTAAATCCAAATAAGCGACTGCTGGCCACGCCCACTCCAACTCAACCTTTACACTTTCACATAAAAATATCTGCAAACAGATGTGCAATTCTACAACTGAACATCTTTGAAAAGCAGAAGGAGAGCCTCCTGCACAACCAACAAAAATACAGCAAGTGGTTTCTGGATGGTAAGTCAACAACAAAACACAGCGATTAAACCAGCTGACCAAATGAGCTGGAGCCCAGCTTGGGCTGCTAGGAAACGTGCTGGGCTTTGCTGGGGTTGCTAGGAAACCTGCTGGGCTTTGCTGGGGCTACTAGGAAACGTGCTGGGCTTTGCTGGGGCTACTAGGAAATGTGCTGGGCTTTGCTGGGGTTGCTAGGAAATGTGCTGGGCTTTGCTGGCGTTGCTAGGAAATGTGCTGGGCTTTGCTGGCGTTGCTAGGAAATGTGCTGGGCTTTGCTGGCGTTGCTAGGAAACGTGCTGGGCTTTGCTGGCGTTGCTAGGAAACGTGCTGGGCTTTGCTGGCGTTGCTAGGTAACAGTGCAGTGCCTTCTGATTTGCGACGTTACCTTTAGAAGGTTTTTGAAACGGTTCATTTTCCAAAAAACACCAAAAATATTAAGTTACTGCCAAAAACAAGATGGGTAGTTTTTTGTTTTTTTTAAGCGCTTCGACTGTTTTTAGAAGCAGCTGAGACCCAAATAAAAGTACAAAAACGTCCGAAATGTAAGTTTTGCATAATACATCCTCAAGACCAGCAGACAAACAGTTCATTTTTTTGTTTTTTTTAAATAACAAAAGTCTTGGCGTATAAGCCACTTTCAATCTCTAAAGTTTAGCTTTTTTAAAATTGCACCGTAAGTTTTCCGTATGCAATGAGGTACAACATGATCTGAGAAATTTCTATTTATCTTAATCAGAACAATAAACAAACTTCCATATGATATTCAAGCTTGACGGTAACAATAAATCAAAGAAATTGGCTTTTAACTTTGTTTTTTCTCTACGTTCAAATAAAACTCCACCCATTTTACTGGTTTTCGTGTAAGTTAGACATGTGAGTTTGTGAGGAAGGCAGATAAAAAAACAACAACACTTTGGAGAACTTTGGCGAATTGCCTCGCTGCGGTTTGAAGCAGAAATGCTTTGTTGACAAACAGATAGCGACACAGCCTCCAGGGCATATGTAGCTTGTCATATTGCTTTGCGAGTGGTGGAGGCCCCGGGGTCTTACAGAGCATTCACCTTAAATCGCTCTCCCTTTCACACACAGAGCAGGAATGTGTGTGTTTACCCCCAAACCCTCTCATCCTGGTGCTGATTTAAATATGAAGAGAGCCGTTTTCAACACAGAAAACATCCAACGCAGGAAAGTCACGCTGCTGAATTTAAATTATTACATGTATGACGGCAGTTTGTAGAAAGAGAAAACACTGAAACAAACATTTATTTAGTGAAAAGTACAAATAAAAATACATTTTGCATATTTGTGTACCAGATTCAGCTGCAATTTATTTTAAATGTTCTTTTCAGATGTTGTGTGTAATGTTTATATAAAATATTACACACATTATAATCATCATTAAGCCTGTATTATATTAATGTAAACATTTTCCAAAGCTTTAATAAATTACAGCTGAACAATAGCAAAGCATGGATTCATGACATTATTGTTGAATCACAGAACGAACATTTTTCCATCATTTCTATTTACTTTGGCTTTTTGATCACTAAATCTGTAAAATGTATGGAACATAAGGGAGGTGAAAGTCGTTCCATCTGGCTAACGTTGTATTTTACCAACGGTGTCTGAGTACCTGGCATTTAAACATCACAATCTACGACATTCTGTACCCAAGAGGTTCTGCTGTGAGATTTATATCGCACCGTAATTATTATATTGAAATGTTTTTCTCTAGCATGAGGACGTTTTTCAGCGTTATTAAAATTTGTGTATTTTGCAAAACACTATTTATTGCATCACATGAGTCCCATGATCAACAACAGGATGATACTACTGACGGATGGTTAGCGCATCTGAGAATATTAAGTGTAACTGTTTGTGTTTCTATAATTTCCTTGTTGTTCTTTTAAGTACAGCGTATTGGGGCCAAACTTTAAAGATAAAAAACATGAATTTATACTTAATATTCCGACTTTATTTTGGTAATACCATGACTTTATTCCTATATTATTTAAATTTTATTCTAGTAGTACGCTGATTTTATTCTTGTAATTTTATTTTTTCATAGTACAGCTCTACTACTCCGTTGCCATATTCAGATGATTTTTCTGTGTTTATTATTGCTCATAATGTGTTGCCATATAAGTTAATTTCTTTGTGTTTAGTTTCTTACTTTATTCTTGTCTTCTGTTCTTTGCACATTTATTTCTTCTAGATACGTTTCAGCCTTTTCCTCTGGGTTTGTAGATAATTTTAATAATTAGTTTTGAGTTATTTAGTCTTTTTCCCTCAGTTTATTCTGCACAGCTGATCCACATCTCCTCTGATTTGGTTCCTTTCTCTTTTGCTTCAGTATTTAGGCTCCTGGTTTTTTATATTTCTTTGCTGGATTCTGTTTCACTACTCCATGTCTGGTTCAGCTTGTAAATTTTCAGTTTTTTTCTTTAAACCTGCAACATGCTAATCCTAAGTTACATTACATGACTACAGGTCAACAGACTCCTGTGTTTAAGTGGTTTCATCATATTAAAAATCACTTAAAAATATTTGGTTTTAAGACCAAACATTATTTTTTGTGTGTATTGTCTTTGTGTTGTCTTCCAGAGTCTCGGCTGCAGAGTGAGTTTTAATCTTTCATGTCTCAGAGAACTAAATGTCCTTCACACCCTCTGATGCGTCGCAGAAAGTTTCCGCTGATTGCCCGTCTGTTCCTCAGATTGTGAAAGCTGCTCGCTGCCTGTTGAGTCACCTGATTAATGGACCTGTGGTTCTGTCTGCACCGCCTGATTACTGATGCAGCTGCTGGTTTTTAGTTGGTCTGTAATCTTCCTGTTGGCGTTTGGACATTTAGACTCTGACCTAAACAAAAAGGAAATTAACCTTTACCTGGAATGACCTTTGAATGTCTGATTTATACATGTGTTGCAGCTGTAATGGCACATTGGGAAGGAAAATATAAAAAAATTAATCAACAAAATAATGAGAACAAAGTGATAATACTTCCAAAAAAAAGTTAGTATGAGAATAAAGACATAATATTAGAATTAAGTCATGATTTTAGGAGAATAAAGTTGAACTATTGCAAGAATAAAATTTAAATAATATGAGAATGAAGTCAAAATATTTCATAAAGAGAATAAAGATAATATTAAGCAAATTAATCCAAAAATATTATGAGAATTGAGTCGTGATATTAGGAGAATGAAGTCGAAATATTGAAAGAATAAAATAGTAATATGATAGTAAAGTTATAATATTTAAAAAATAAAGTTAGCATGAGGATAAAGACAAAATATTATGGGAATTAAGTCATTATATAACCAGAATAAAGTGTAAATATTGCCAGAATAAAGTTGTAAAGAATAATGAGAGTAAAGTCATAGTATTTCGAGAATAAAATACTAAGAGGATGCAATCATAATATGAGAATAAAGTCCAAATTATACCAGAATAAAGTCATAATGTTATGAGAGTAAAATTTTAATATTACAACAATAAAGTCGAATGAGAACAAAGTATAAATAATACAAGAATGGTCATAATATTTCAAGAAAAATGTTAATATTATGACTATTTTTTTCCTATATTTTATTGATTTATTTTTAGTTTGTCCCTAATACTCCGTCGTATAAAGTTGTTGCTACTTTAGCTGTTAGCGTTTTATTATAAGCACCGTGTCATTGCATTAGAATAGTTTTATTATCAGAAGTTTTACAGTTTGTTTTTCATTTTGAATGTGATCTAATTTGGCATTTTGTTCACTTTGCTCTTTTTACACCCACTTTTTCCCTCTGATTCCATCTTGCATGTTTTTACATGAAATTTTCATAAAGTGTGTGGCCTCTTTTTCTCCTCTGCATGCACATAAATCATTATCCCGGCCCTATTTATGTATGTCAAGCTGCTCTACATTGTGTTGGTATGTTTGAGGCTACCACAGGTTCTGCTTAGCATGAGTGCACATGTCTGGGGGTGGTTTTTTTCCCTCCTGCTTCTGCTCAGACCTCCACCCTGAAAAGCAATGATATGCAAGCCGGAGCCTTTTAATGTGCCCTGAAATATCACCCCACCAGAAACTCGGCAGCTATTTACATTCCTACACCTCCACCAATTTCCATTTCCTTGGCATTAACAAAAACAAATGATTATGGCGGCAGCAGATGTACGATACGGGGGATGTGCCATTATCGTTTTGGTGCCTCGACTGATGTGGGGGAAGATTAGCAGACCGGTGTTGTTAATGAAACCTGAGAGGAAGGCAGAGGTAAGAAAGAAGTGATGAAAGGAAGGAAATGAAAAGAAGTGCAGAGGAGAAAGAGGTATAGGGAGGAAGTGAGAGCAACCCTGCTGCTCGATGTTTGATGAAACGTGGAGCTAATGAGGTCCTGGTGGTCTCCATCATCACCGGCAGCAGCAGACGCGCCGCCTCCCTCGCCCCCTTCCCTCCCTCGCCTCCCGGCTTCTTGACAGTCAATCAGGGCGCCGCGCCGTGACATCACTGCAGCAGGTCAGAAATCCCATTTTTACCCCAGAGCCTTTAAGTGGCTCTGCACACCTCATTCCTGGCTCCTTTGTTTCAGGGAGAATTAAAGCCGCATCACTGCCTCATCCATCTCCAGTCTCTTCAGAGACGTTTGATCAGCCTGAGAATGGAGGAGGAATTTCAGCCGCAAGTAAAAAGCTGCACGAACGATTTCAAACCTCCACGTCTACGTTTGGTTACGAACTCCACAGGATTTAATGCAGTCAAAAGATTGAGCGAAAAACTGTGGTGTGCATCACAAAACAAACAAAGTAACGCAAACTGAAATAAGGAAAATCATTTTGCTAAATGATATAAATAAAAACAGTAAAAAAAAAAACTACAACTAACTGGAACTATACTGTGTTTGTATAAAACTAACTGAAACACGATGAAATTATAAATTAAATACTCATTTTTGTGTTAATGAATCTATTTATTACCCTTTTGAACTGATGTGAAGTTGATTTTATTTTCCCCACCCAACCAGTTCACGTCTTCTCTCCACTTTCGATTGGCAGCACAAACGTTAGTCCACAAAATGGCGACAGCAAAAGTTGTCCAGACTCTTAGTTGTTCAACAATAATTTAATCCATTTTTTAAATCATTATTTTCTGCTGAAAATAATGTAAACACAATCACAAACTTTGACGTTTTTGAATTCTGCACACAAAAATGAAATAAAGTTTTAGTTACTAATATAACTAATAAACTCTAAACTAAAAATAATCTAACTACTAATACCTAATAAAAGTAACTCGTTCTAAAAACTAAAACTAAATGAATTAACCCAACAAAGTCACCTGGTTTGCACATGATTTCACTGCAAAAACTCAAAACCTTACCAAATATTTCTGGTCTAGTTTCTAATGCAAACATCTTTATTACACTTGAAAAAAAAACAACTTACAAGTAACTTTTCAGCAAGATACAAAAACTGGTTTAAAGTAAATAATTCCTTAATATTGATTAAAAAGTACTAGTTCTACTTTCAGTTATAAGAAGGCTGTTATTTGGCCAAAATAGTTTACAATCATCATGAGTGGGTGAACGGCTGTAATGCAAAGTGCTTGGAGTCCTCAGACTTGGTCAAGTCTGTGCAGAACATTTATTATTTGCATATTAAATACTAAAGCACAAGGAATCATCGTCTTAATCCCAAAAACGATGATAAATCCAAATCCAGCAGGACAACCAAACTCAAACCATAAAGGGTGTGTAATAATGGCCTAGTCAAAGTCCTAAATAGAGCCAACAGTTCAGTTGTGAAGAAAATGTAAAATGTTTTCAGTTTTGTCCAGATATAAGTCAAATATCTTGCAGCTGTAACTGCAGTGAAAGTTGGTTCAACAACCAACGTCTCAGTGGAAATCCAAACTAAACTCACATTTCTCTGATTTTGATTTGTTAAAAACAAACATTAATTGTTATAAACTTTTTTTTTAAATGCTTTTATCACCATGTTGGCTGTGTTGTGTATCCAGTGACTTTGTATTTCTGTGTATTTATGACGTAAAAGCACTAACTTAACTGATCAAATCCAAACAGAAACACTTTTACACATTGTGTGGTGACACTGGGAGTGTTTAAACTTTTCCAAAGCGCTGTAAGTCGATACAGAACTCCTTTGAGTCGGGTTAATCAGAACCAGAACCAGATTCCCTCTCACTCTTTTTAACCGAACGTACGACTCAAATCGAATTTATTCTCAAAACTCCCTGATGAAAACAGCGCTCAGTTTAATAATTCATACAATAAATGGTTTATAATTCAAGACACATTTATCATTTATGTATTCAATATCACCGGCTTTGTTCCTCCTTACTGAGCAAAATACCTTTGCTCATAATTAAAAGATTCGCTGCATTTAAAGTTTTCTCCCCCCGAACCGTGTCTGGTTGTTCCCTGATCAAAGCCGTGATTATCAATGCAACCCCGGCCTAAATAATGGATTCTGATTACGGCTGGCGCCTTTTGTCTTACTGGAGGTTAAAATCCACACGGGAGAGAAGAAATCCAGGAAAACGAAAAGTAGTGGAGCTGCTCTACTTTAAACCTCTGCAGGAAAGAATAATCTAAAGTCTGAAACATCCATCTGATATCCACTCGCACATTAGTTTAATTCTTATCACGCTCCATCCTCTCTGCTATTCACAGATATATTTTAGATTTTAACAACCCTGCATTTATCTGAGCAACATTCTGACTTTAAGATCAGTATCCAACATTAAACTGTATGATAAAAAGCATGAAAAGCATTTTAACAGATTACATCTGCATCTCTCAGCCTGTTCCTCTTGTTAGATGTTTATCAGCGTAAACAGTTTCCCTGTTTGAACATCTGACAGGATTTTAGTATAAGAACTTTTTCAAGCTAGAATAAATACACATTCCTTCTTTTCTTTAACATTTATAAGGCAGAACTTTTTTTTTTTATCTCCTTTCGAAGCTCATTAAACTTTCCGGGAAAGTTTTGAGTCTAACTTTTGTCTGAATGTCCTTCTATTCAACTAAATTATAGAAAGTCCGTATTGGACATTTTCTACTTAAAAAGGATTTTAAATGAAGCTGCTGCTGCTGATGGGGACGTTATATACATAATTTGGTTTGAAATATAGATATTTTTCTTAATATTCCTATAAACCAATCAGAACCTTGATGATAAACTAACAGATTTAATTAACTGATCAGCACTTTATTATAAAACACCCAGCCTGTACTTAAAACATAGATTAGTTACAATGATCTTTACTTTCACAAAAGTACATTAAAAGATTTAGAGTGTCCTGCCAATTTATAGTTGATTTTTATCTTGATAATAATGTTATTTTTACAAGGTTAAAGTGGATTCAAACAATTAGCAACATAAATTTGAAACAATACATTCATTTCTCTGCTTCAGGAAAGAATCTAGTTGTTAGATGTGTGTGTGATTTCCATACTCAGGCATTTACACACAAGTAAAAATATATAAATACAGGAAGAGAAGTGGCAGGGGAGGCACATCAGCTATCATGACAAGTAAAATACGAGAAAAAAAACTGCATTTCCTGCGAAAGTGCAGAGTGAATGCTGTACGCTGAATGTTTCTGGTGAAAACTGCAGAAACATCTGAAGTCAGAAATGTGAGAAACAGCAGAAAAGAAGCTAAACAAGGATTTGAAAACTGTTAAAGATGAATGAGAAACCTTCAAGTCAATGTAAAAACATCAAAAAGTGGTGCAGAACTCTGCTTAGAGCTAAACTGTAAGACAACACAGAGCAGTGTGTTGTCTGCTCTGCGTCTGCTACTTAGTTAAATAGGGTTTTTTAGCTAATGTGCAAAAGGTTGCAGGTTCCTAATCATCATGTTTCAAAATGAGTTACTGTTAAGTCACAGACAGGCGTTTCCTAGCAACCCCAGCACGTTTGGTCAACTGCTGTACAATGGCTGCTGGAAAAGACAAGTGTTTTGTTGTTGACTTAACATCCAGAAACCACTTGCTGCGTTCTTGTTGGTTGTGCAGGAGGCTCTACTAATGCTCTTCAGAGATGTACGGTTGTATAATCGCATATCTTTACACTCGCACATTTTCACCTGCGAGTGTAAACGTGGAGTTTGCGGGACGTGGCCAGCAGCAGATAATCTGAAATGCCTCAAAATAGGCAGAACTGACCAAACTAAAATCTGATAATCCAAGAATGATTTTGTGCAAAAACATTTAATGACATGTTTTGTATAGACCTGTTCTAACCTGTTCAAGGAATCATAATGGTCATACATGGACTTCGTGTACAAATAAACCTGAAAGCTGCAGAACGTGACGCCTCTGAGGAGTTTAAAAACGGTGATGAAAACACCAAACATCCTCATTTCAGTGCTGGAGGGACATTTTAGCCGCATCCTGACCTTTAGTGAAATATAAATAATTAACTCAGCGCCTGCATATATTAAACCCATATGTGTAAAGAGTCACATTTAAGAGAAATTTAAGGGTTTTTATGATATTTTTCACAAACAGTGAAAGCTGTAGGGCTGAAGTTAAAGGTTTTTACTTTATCAGGAACCCTATATACTTTCACCAGTAGATTTAACCTTTCCATGTAGAGTTAGATGATGACATTCCTCCTCCTGGAGGCGCCACTTCATAATGCTAGGAAGGGTTTGCCTTAACTTTAAGGATGTGTTGCATTTCCCTCAAATCTTCTAACACTGCAGCAAGCAAACATGCATGATCTTTACTCATCAAAATGTAGAAAACATCTTGTTTTTTTGGTTTGCTTTTCATTTGGTAAACTGGATTAAGACCTTTAATGCTTTAACTGCTTGATCTCTTAGCAAAAGCGTCTCTTAACAGCTAAGAAACGGAAGACATTGGGATCATTTTCTGTCAGGATCTGTGTTTTCTGTGTATTTATTTCTAGTTCTGTGTCTCTGTGCTCTCCGTGTTGTCCTGGCCTCCCCTTGATTGATCCCAGGTGTGTCTCGTTTCCCTTGATTGATCCCTGTGTATTTAGTCCCACCTGTGTCCTGTGTTCCTCGTCGGGTCCTCGTCTGAGTTCGTCTGTTAGTCTGTCCAGGCCACTCGTTTGCCGTGTTGCTACCTGCATTAGCCTCTGTGTTCCTGCTCAGCAGTGCTGCC
>CAEFZX010004339.1:0-20534 GCA_903066825.1 Alfaro cultratus | reverse complement strand
GAATTTTAGATCTTTGAGTCCATCTCATGAAAAATGGGAGCAAAAACAAAAGTGTTGCGTTTATATTTTTGTTGAGTGTATTTAAAGGAGAAGGGGAATGCTTGTAGCAAAACTTTAGCATGGAAGGAAATGTAAAGCATTTGACCCAAAAACTACAGTTCAAAGGCAATTCTACCAAATACTTATGAAATGTATGTCAACTTCTGATTTTGAAGACACTAGGAAATTAATCTCTGACATATTCTTTCTCATTACTGTGACATTTAGAAAATAGAAATCATTTTGGTAATTCTAACTGACTTGAAACAAGACAAATTTTAGTTGACTTCAGCAAGTGGGGGAGCGGGGGAAAGTGGATGTTTCTTATTATTGAGGGTATGTAAACTTCCTGTTTCAACTGTAGGTGGGGCAGATGACAGATAAACAACAGAAGAGCATTTTTTACATAGGACTAAATGTTTGAAGTTGCTGGGTTTTTCACTGTTAAATTACTTGCCAAGTGCCAAACACGCAGTAGCTACAGTCTGAGAAAAATTTGCAAACGCATCGAGGGATAAGGGTGACAAGTCACTTGACATAGACAGAAAGGGCATAATTGGATGAGATATCTGGAGACGCTGGAGAATTAAGACCATAAAAACCTTTATTCAGCTGTTGACCTTGGAGACGCCGAGGCACTTCAGAGTCAGAAACAACGTAAGCATTTACTATTGAGATAAGCCTCTCTTTTGCTCCGACTTGTCTCTCTAATCTACATAACGTCGTGAAAAGTCCTTGTAGATGATTCTTCTGCTCCAATAGAACTAATAACGCTGCTTCTCTTTTGGTGAAAAATACCCATAATTACAGCAACCTTGCAGAGGAACAAAAAGGGCAAACTACTCTTCTGACAGTTTACGCACCAAGGAGCTCTCTCCTTACAGATGTCATGAATTTGTACTCCCTGGATGATTTGTTTCTCCATTAAAACAAGTCAAACGTTTTGCTCCTTTTGTACTTTAAAGTTGCTATTCAAGTTTTTGGCTTGAGAAAATTACAAAGTAAGCAAAATAATAAAAAATCCTCTATCACAGATGTTCCTAAGTGTTTGAATGCATTGAAAAAGTTATTTATTCCAGGTCAGACTCCCAGAGCGGAATAGTCCATTGCAGACCATACCTGCTGACCGGCGGTGGGAGTGTGAGTGTTTCAGTTTGGGAGGAGCTAGAGTGTCCAAAACAGGAACCAGAGGGTATAGCTGGGGTCACGAGTTTCCTGGAACATCATATCTCCAACAATCAGTAAATGAAGTTCACCAGAGACAGAAGATGCCTCCTAGAAAGATTAAACAGCATTACAAACACTTTTCTTTCTTCTCTTCTTCAAGCCTTTCATTTCCTTTTTCTTCCTTATCCAGTGCCTTCTGTCCTTGTATCCTTCATTTCTTCCTTTTGTTGTATTCATCCTTTCCTCCAGTTGTTGTACCCATCCTTTCTTTCTATCTTTCAATTCCCCATCCCTTCCTTCTTTCTTCCTGTCTCATGAACATCTGTTTATCACGTGGAGATAGCTTCAATAAATGTTTGATGAACTTTGTCGCCATGGTGATCAACATTTTCTCCATGTTGACACAACTTCCTTCCTTTCACTGGTGTTTCTTTGATTCCCTTCAGCAGCACCAAGAATAGCTGGGTGTGACGAGTGGACAGAACTTTGTATCTAAAGGGTTCAGTGTTCTTTCCTGTCAGCATGGTGTTAAAATATCGGCTTTTATGTTTTAGTATTCTATTGACAAGATGAATGGTATCATTGGGTGGTGGACTTGTTTAGAGAAATACTCCCACGGCTGTCTTCCCTCCAGTGAACCCAGATAAAGGATCATTGTCTCTGATTTGCCACCTTTCATCAGCGATGATGTACTGCTGAAGGAGTCGTCATGCCACAGTCAGATCACAGCTATAAAAATGCTCCCCTCAGGTTTCAAATCAGCAAAGTTGAAGCTTGTTGTTTTGATTAAGACAAGTGTGTATGATTCTAAAAATGACAATGAGGCACTGAAGATAGTAACGAAATCTAAAGTTGATGGATTCGATTGCTCAGAAGCCATGAAGTTTTTGAGCTGCTTTCTGTAAAGGTATTTAGACTGTTTGGAAGTAAGTGATAGAAAAACTGGTATGTTGTTGATGACTACTTCCCTCAGAAAAATGTTTGTTTTTGATTCAGCTAAGTGGTTAATGAAACAAAAGACGTCTGATGGCTTAAGAGACTTGTCTCATCTCGTCATAATGAAGTTGACCAGAAGGGAGAAAGGGACAGAAATGTTGTTTTGGGCCATAAAACCTCACTGAGTGCTGGAGGAGCGATTATTTTCTAAATAAACTTTCCTTCATTTTCTACAGAAGCTA
This sequence comes from Alfaro cultratus, assembly GCA_903066825.1. Taxonomy (NCBI): domain Eukaryota; kingdom Metazoa; phylum Chordata; class Actinopteri; order Cyprinodontiformes; family Poeciliidae; genus Alfaro; species Alfaro cultratus. The sequence goes on along the minus strand of CAEFZX010004339.1, from coordinate 18,150 downwards.
AAGATTTAATATCTGGAAGATTGTTGAAAAACATTAGGCACGAAAACATAAAGTTAACAGTATTAAATATGTACGCTCCAGTCATTCCAAGTCAATGATGTGTTTTTTTGTTTGTTTTTGCTATTAATTAATTTATTTTTTTTAGAAAAATTTAGACAGGAATCATTTAGAGCCGCTCATATGTCTGAGAAGGAAACTGAAAGATATTATTGTGACTTATAGTGAAGTTTATATGTGCTGTTCTAAACATGGAAAAAGTATAAGTATTAATTAAGAGAATTACATGGATTTATTTACATAACTTGGTGATGTAAATCTCATCTCTATGAGAAAGTTATGTAAAGTTATGTAGCCATAACTTTACCAAGTTATGTAACCATTTTGAGAATATTTCATTAAACTTTATTTTTGGCTTTTCATGGAATAGAACTATCCATCCATCCATTTTCCAACACCCTTGTCCCTATTGGGGTAGGGAGGTGCTGGTGCCTCTCCAGCTAACGTTCCGGACGAGAGGCGGGGTCACAGGGCAACACAGAGACAGACAGGACAAACAACCACGCGCACACACACACACACACACACACACACATACACACATACACACACACACACACACACACACACACACACACACACACACACACACTCACACACACACACTCACACCAAGGGGGAATTTAGAGAAACCAATTACCCTGACAGTCATGTTTTTGGACTGTGGGAAGAAGCCAGAGTACCCAGAGAGAACCCACCATGCACAGGGAGAACATGCAAACTCCATGCAGAAAGACCCTGGGCCGGGAATCGAACCCAGGACCTTCTTGCTGCAAGGCAACAGTTCTACCAACTGCGCCATGATAGGAACAGAAAAGGGCAAAATGATTTTTGGTCTTGATCCAGCAAATACGGCAATTAGCGCGAGTACAAAAGATCAGATTAATAATTTTCTGTCTCCTCATTGTAGCATCTAGAAAACTGACCCAAACAAGAGATGTTTTCCCGTTTTTAACCACAGACAGTGAAAATAATAGTCTTATGTGTGTTTTTATTGAGTGTATATACATTTCTAGTTTCAACAGTAAATATGATTTTTAAAATGGATGAACTGCATTATAAAGGTATTCTGTTTACTTTAAATAATTCTGAGGTTTAATCTATGAATATTAATATGTATCACTATCACGGGCAAAAATCAGTTTTTAAAAGTCAGAATGAAATCTTTCTATCTTTTGTCTTTCTTTCTTGCTTTCCTTCTGCCTTGTGTCCTTAATTACTTGCCTCTGTTTTTCTTTGTTTGTGTTTTATCTCCTTTCATTCTCTCATGTTTCCATGTTTCTTGTCCATCTTCCTAACTAGTGTCCTTCACTCTGTCCTTCCTCCCTTGTATTCTACTTCTCTTCCTTCCTTGTGTCCCTCCCTTCCTTCCTTTGATAATTTATTCCTTCCTTTTATTCTCCTGTTGCATGTTTTATATAGGCACATCCCTGTAATAATGATCTAAGTCATTATTTTTTATTTTATTTTATTTTACTTTGTTGTTGCTTTTATTTTTGCCAAAATCACTTTTGGCAAAAAATTACTTAAGCCATTATTTTAGGAATGTGACTGTCTACTAAGATACACATTCAACATATCCACTGTTTTCCTTAAAAACACATAATGGACTTTACTGTGGATGTTTTAAAATCAGTACAATTTAGCAGTCTCAGTCCTGTCACCAAGACCCAAATTACTATTAAGCTGTCATTTTGTCAAATTGCATCAGTAAGAAGCAGAAATGGAAAAGGCAAAGGGAAAGTTGGTTGCCTTTTTCCAAGAGAAAGAATGCTGTAAGCAAAACAGAAAGCAGACACAAGAAAAACGTTTACATAAAATTATAGGTTTTATTCATGTCAAGTTGTTTCTTTATTTTACCCATGTTGGGTCCAGGATATTTCATACATTTCAATAATTTTGAATACTCATTCAAATGATGCTCATTTGAATAGAAGTAGTTTTTAAATAAAAATCCCCACTATTGCTTTATCTGGTTTTGTTTCTTTTATTGCAATCTCAACTTTGTAAACGTCCCTTTAAGTTTTTTTTACCTGGACGCGTTAAACTTGCAAATTCTACCTTAAGTCACACAAAAATTACAAATATGAGTTGGTAAAATCTTTACTTTTTCACTATTAAGCCCACAAACATGTAAAATGAATAATTTTTTTATAATTCAGAATACCACTTACAAAAGGTTGAGAGGTTACTACATTATTTGAGCCACTCCAAAAGCAGTTTCTGTCATCCACCAGACGGACACGTCATACCCTTTTCTGTCCACCAGGAGGCAGTGTTTACATTTGTCTGCCTTTGGTGGCGTTTCGTGCAGGATCTGTGTCTCTGGAAATTCCCACAGAAACGCCATTAGCTCTCCTGCTCTATTAAACACCTGCCTTGTTCAGGCTGAAACCCGCTCCTTCACGAAGACTCCGGCTCATGTCACAGTGCAAGATACGGCCATTTGTTGTGGGAGTGTTCAGAAAGTGCAGCAACAAGTTCCTGCACAAAGTCCATCCCACAACTGGTGATGTTATAGAATCTCTCTCACAGCCTGGTATCCATCTTGATCCTTCACCCCTCTCTGGTCTGCCTCAGACCTGATTCTATTGTTTTGGCTGAGAGTTTTTGCCCTTCTGGGATATCTTGGCTGTTCTCCCTGCCTTTCCATACTCTCCAATCTTCATTCTTGACAACCCCATAAACAATTAGGGAGTGGTATATAAATTATCCAGGTAAATATGATACCCAGTTTCACGACAACATCAGTTTTACCACTGATTTAGGGTGTAGCAGAACGAATCATCATGTCCATTTGTCTCCTTCTTTCTATCATCTTCCTCTGGATTAGTAAAGTGGGTACTTCAAGGTATCTATCGGAACCAGTCTGTTGACATCACTATGGGTAGAAATGGCAAAGATAAATATTTTTTCAGTCATTCTTTGTAGATGGGGTAACACTTAAGAGATGTAGATCAAGAGACCAAAAACCATGCGTATCTTTCACTTCTCTGCCCTAGTCACTTGTTGTTTTTTTCCCTGCATTTGTTGTTGGGGTTGTGGTGGATAGCCCTCACTGTGTCAGTGATACAAAAAAAAAAACAACCAAAAACAATATGAAAAGATCTTTTGGACAAAGGGATGAAAGTCAGTGTGTTCCTGACACACCTCCACTGTCCTCTTCTGTCTTCCAGGGATCTCAGCGGGGGTGTAGTCCTGCTGCCTGACCCAGTGGAGACCTGGACCTGGCATCCCTCCGTTCTTCCACCCTGCCACAACCTCATCACAACCTCCTCCATCTAGATGACAACTGATAGAACCGCCACATCATTGTCAGATTTCTCTCGGTCTGCCTCAGAATCTGACGGTGACTCCCCTTCGTCATCAGCACCACTCTGCTCCGCTTCACTTCTCTGTTCCCACAGAGGCATTAAGAGTACCAGTTAAGCCTGATATTACAGATAAATGGGGGATAAAACTGAAATTGGAACTTTGTGAATTTTCCTTGAAACTAACTTTATTGGGTAGAAATATTAAACCACTTGAAGAAAATGTGGAACAGAGAACGGCTTATAGAGATTAGAGTATTTTACACTCGTCAGTTCCAACTCTTTTCCAAATCTTTTAAGTGTTATGGGTGGAAAAACATTCAACCCACTGTGTAGTTAATAATAAGTCTGGAGATAAGTCCTATGATGAATATTATTTGATCACTGTTTAGCCTGAAATCAGCTCCTCCATTAAGTCTTCAGTTATTACAGAAAACCTCAGATTCCACAAAAGGAAGCAAAAGGACAGTAAATCTGAAAAATAGTTTGTAGTTTGTCTTGTCTTTGGACCAGAACTTATGAAAAAGAATGACCTGGATGGCATTAAATTAGCCTCCTTTAATAAAGTAAAGAATCTTGGTGTTATTATTGACCAGGATATGTAATTTAAATCCTTTGTTAAACAGTTTTCTCTAATCTCCTTCTTTCATCTCTAGAATATTGCCATAATTAGAAATATCCTGTCCAGGACGGATGCTGAAATCAGTCCATGCATTTACTTCAAGGCTGAACTATTGTAATTCTTTACGATCAGGAAGTTCATAAAATACAGTCAAAATCCTTGAGCTGATCCAAAATGCTGCAGCAAGAGTTCTGATAAAAATGAAAGAGAGAGAGAGAGAGAGAGAGAGAGAGAGAGAGAGAGAGAGATCACGTTTCTCCTGTTTTAGCTTCTCTTCATTGGCTCCTTGTTACACCCAGAATGGAATTTGATATCCTCCTTCTCACATAAAGGTCTTAATAATCAGCTCCATTCGACATCAGAGCTCTGATTGTTCCATATGTTGCTAACAGAGCTCTTCACGCTCAGACTGCAGGCCTACTGCTGGTTCCTACAATTTCAAAAAGTAGAATGGGAGGCAGAGTTTTAGTCCTTGATGCAGACACCGTGTCTATTTTTAAGAACAGGCTTAAAACTTTTCTTCTTGTTAAAGCTTCTAGTTAGACTGGTTTAAGTCATCCTGAGCTATTTCTGCTGTTAGGTCACTTAGGCTGACAAACTGACCACTTTCCATCACTCTACTATTTTCTCCTACTACTCTGCACTTATGCATTATCTGCAGTCAGTTCTGACATTAACTTTATGTCTTTTCTGTGCTTTTTTTACTGTCCATAGAAGCTGTAATCAAACTGAATATGTGTACTAGACTTTGAATTTGTGTGTCTGATTCAATCAAATAGATTTTTTTTGGTAAAGTGTCATGTTGTGAATTGCTGCTATGTAAATAAACTGAATTGAATTTCTCTTTCAGTCTACCGTCAAAAAGCAAAGTCTCTATGGATAATATTACTGTTGAACATCTGAAATGTGTTTTCTGATTGTCCAAATATCTGCCTATCTCCATGTCCAGGTTGTTATTACACTGCAGGCCCACTGCGTTATGCATGAGAGTGATTACGCTTTAGCAGATTACAAGCTGACCCCATTTGCCTTTGCGTTGCCTGAAGTATAATTTGGTTTCTAAAGAAAGAAGATATAACGCTTCCACCATCAATCTCCCCGCTGTGTGAGGACTGAATCCAAACGCACACAACCGAATGGCTTGTTTTAATGGGTAATATTAAAGTTCGGATATTATTTTAAAGTTAGACGGGTGGCATGTTGAAAATTGAAAACGGTTTACATTGTTCATTCCTTTACTGAGAAGAAAAGCAACAGAAACTACAAAACTACATCCCCCATAACCACTCATTGGTACATACTCACTCCAGAACATGATAAGCAAACTGCAGCACTGTGTGTCTGTATTTGTATAAACTCTCTGCTCTGGTGTTTTCATCCTTCAATAGCTAGCTGTTATCAACGAACGTTCTGTCATGTTGTTTGCCTTCCGTTTTATTTTTTCAAAGTAATTCTCTCCCTAATAAAGAATGAAAGGGCAGCTCCTACCTGTCCTCTCTGATCTCAAGTGTGTCTTTTTCATGTACAGCAGTCTAATTGGACAACACACACATACTCATACACACACACACACACACAGAGGGCAGTCAGATCAAAGGTCCGACATCCAGCTTATTCATCAAGCCCAACTTCAATCAGTCATGAGCCGGCAGAACAAATATGGGTGAAAAGTTTAGTAGAAAATTTAAATATGGTAAGACCAGAGAAAGAAAAAAAAAAAGATTTACTCCATCTGGGTTTTGATCTGCAGAAAATATTAGTATGTAAAAAGTCCAGACGAGTTAATTGCAGGGTGTGTACTTAATTAATTACAGTTAATCGCATTTTAATCGAAAACCCTATATTGACAAAATAAGCAACATTTTCAATACAAAAACCCTTTTGGCAGCTAAGTTATTGAATAAATAGGCATATAAAATCAACAACAAAGGTATGTATTGTTTTTAATCGGCTATTTAGGTTATTAAACCATCAGATTGGTGCAAAGTGATTCATTTAACTTCTTTGAAAAGATTCTTCTTTAGAAATGTGGACTGTTGACACAAACGTTAGCGTTGGGACGTCTGAGCTGCTGCTACATGTTTAGAATCGAGACGCTAATTTTAGGCACGAATAGTTTTGCTGATAGGCTAACTAACTCTGATCAACAATAGGAGACATTAGTTTTATTAAGTGTCCCTTCAGATTCTTTTTGAAGCAAAAATGAATCCCTAGTGGGCCGATAGAAGCGACTTTTTCATTTTCATCACTTGTGTGTCTGAGTTTTGGGTGAACCAGAAACACTAAGATTCCGCCTGAGGACTTTTACATGTGAAAATAAAAAGATAAATGTGATTAATTGAATTAAAAGTTTTAATTTATTAAAAAAAGTCTTGGCCCTAGTTAGAATATATTTCTCTGGTCAGTAAATGCAAAAAATATTTTCAATTTAAGGAAGTTGTGTGGCGAACTTGATGTTTAAACTTCAGATAGTTATTTATGCTTTCATTTCCTCTCCTCTCTCTGTTGTGATGCAATTTTCACATGCATCAGTGAAGAAGCACTTTATCATTTTCAGTTGGTCCAAAGCTCTGCAGAAGGTTTCACATGACTACTGTTTCTATTAAAATTCTCACCCATATTTTATTTATTTGTCTGTTTATTGTAGAATTCATTTTGAAGTCCTGACAAACTCAGAAGGCCTTCAATGCCAATATTGTTCCTGTATGAATGAATTATCAGATCAATATTCCTCCAATTGAGCCCACAGGTCCTTAAACCAAAATCTACTCATAGTCCTAATTCTCAGATATAAAACCTGAGGGGATCGTTTGTTCAGACTGTTGCGCCACAACAGTAGACTAGCTTTTTTTTTTTTTCTTACATAATCTTGATGAGTCTGGACCCATTTAAAAAGCAGTTAGACATTTGTTCAAATGTGTTTTTCCTTCAGGTCCTTTAAAATGTCTTTTTAAAATTATTTTATACTATTAAATTTAACATTTGCTTTTTTCATGTTTTATTTTAATTGTTAATTGTGTTCTTTTGTTTTAAAAAAGTGCTTTGTAAATCTTTTTTTTTTTCCACCCATGAAATATTCTGCTTTGTGACTTTTGCATTTTGATACATTCTCTAATCCATGAACGACGGATCAGCAACAGGCACTGATTCGACTCAGTCATGTTTACTGAGGTTCAATGTTTTGATTCAACAGGGAAAGCAATTTAAAATGATAGCATAAATTAGGAAGCCTGAAGGAAAAAAGTTATCCATATAAATGTAGCATAATAAATGTCGTCATTTATAAAAACAAATGCCCACATTTGCATTTCAACTCATTTTCAGATTCACATGGCCAGATAAAAATAATTCCCAATAAAAATGATAGTGTCACGGTTCATCTTCATGTAAAAAGAAGGTATGTCCAGCTCAGTTCAGCAGAATTTAGAAGCTTTATTTCTAAACTGGTACCTTACTCCTACAACAAACAGCTCTTAGCTACAATAAGAGAACACAGAGAATCCCACAATCAACTAAGGTGAACTTAAATATGATGGGAAAAACACAATCAGGAAAACAAAACAGCTGCGTAAATCACACCCAGGTGGTGGGGATGAAGAGAACAACTAATGACAACAAAACCCATCATGACACATAGCTCCGTCCTGGAGATGGAGCCGCACATCTTGATACCTTTTTTGTGGCTTGCACATAGCGGTACGAGCCGCATTAAAGGTAACGGTATTAAAACAAATAAATACGTAAATAAAGAGACGTCTGCAGGTGTAGAATAACAGGTGCCGTCCATGCATTGCATAGGAGGCAGCACGGAGCGACGCATTGCACTGCTCTCCTATGCATTGCTATGGCAAACATGGCAATGCATAAAAAGTGCTTTACAGTAACTGCAAAATTTAAACATAAATAAATTTGCTGTCAAATCATTTATCACTTTTAGGGAACACCCACTCTTTAAAAAAAACAACAAAAAAACATCTTCTGGACTTTGTTTGAGAGGCTCTGGACGGTTTCCCAGTAGTCAAGATGGCGTTTTTCACCACAGACTGTTGTCTCCTGTTTCCCAACTAATTGTCAGGGACAGCCTGGCAATTTGGCAGGTAATAGCAGAACAGCCTTTCGCTAATGGATTCCTGACCAGAAAATGAGACTTTGGAATCGCAGCGACAAGATGACTGACAGCTAAATCAGTGTGCAGACGGAAGGAGGAAAGGTACGCGAATGAAACAGGGAATGTGGACACTGATAGCCAACGGTGAGAAGATTAGATGAAAAAGAGTCCACAGAACATATTTAAAATGAGGCAGGCGCATCAATTTCCAATGCAAGCGATGTGTTGGTACTAAGTCAAAAGGTATTCTCCATCAGCTTTGCTTCTATATAGCAGTTTTACAGCTGTTCACACAGTTTCCCTTTATTTTCAGTTTCAGTGTGATTTTTGTTTTGTTTTTGTTCTTTTCTCCAAAAATATACTAGATCACGAAGAAACAACCCAATGCCTTAGATAGCTTTGAGGTTTTAAAAAGTCAAACTTTGTGTTTGAATTCAACTTGTTTACAGAGTATATCTGAGCCGTTTCTGGTACTGGAGGAAACTCACAACTGATTGGCTACTCACATGCTTTTGTTATCTAGTTTGCTAGCTCAAGTTTTTAGTCACATTTAATACACATGTTGACGTTTCACAGTATAATATATTGACTGAATGTGTGTGACAAATCTAGTCTTCATAGTCAGCAAAAAAAACGTGCAGGATGAAGCAGAAAGTACCGTGTCGCGCAGATAGTGGGAGAGATGAGCCCAGGATGACTCTACACCTCAGTAATTAACAACGTAGAAGCAACCAGTCTCAAAAATGAAGGCAAGCAAGGACAATTTTTACAACAGTGATGAAAATATTTGAGGAAAAGGATAGACTTCACATGCAAATAAATTATACATGAGTTTAATTATAATAAAAGGAAAAGTCAGCTAAAAAATTTAATGAATTAATAATAATAATAATAATTTGACCCTATATGATATACTCTTATTTTCTTGCTATTGTATTATTTAACAGTGATGAAAGCACCTGAATGTTTTCAACAAGGTGAAAACAGAAATGTAAGCTTCATTTCATCTGATCACTGCACACAGCTGTTATGAACAGAACTACCCACCAGGTCCAATGTGACCCTCTGATTCCACTGGATACAATCAGAATCAATACACTGAAACATGACTCAAAGGAAAGTCAACATTAGCATTAAAGTCTAGTGAAACAACCAAAAAATCGAAACAAAAATGTGGTATAATGCTGTTTTTGTCTACATAAACCAATTTATTACTAAGTTGCTTTGCTATTTGCTGTGACATAACACGTTTTCAGTGATTAATTTGCTGTTTAAGGTTGACATACTTTCTAGGCACGTCTTCTGACAGAACACAGTGAACCCTAACCCTACAAGGAGGCAGAAATGCTTTCGCGGACCTCGGAGGGGGAACGCCGTTGCTGCTGGGCCGTCATTCAGACAGCAGCAGATGGAGCACATCTTACAATAAGTCTCACTACAAGCATCGACTGGTGTAGGTGTGTTGTAACCATGATTGGGCCCTGATTGCTTTCTCTCGCCCACAACAAAGGAAATGACAGCTGGAAGCAGCAGAACACTTTACAGAGGAATCAAGCATGTTGCTTCCAGATGAAATCCTTGCCCAGAAGGTTATTTTACAGGAATTTAAAGGCAAACATGAAAAACCTTCAACTATCATCTTCTGAGTAAACTGGATTTGCTTTGCCAATTTAGCATTCTTCTGCAACACAGAAAATAATCCTGTTTTTTTTTTTGGTCAATATAAAAATAACATGAATCCTAAATGCTGTATTTGTTTCTAATCATCTCTCTCTTTTTTTGGAACCTTCCTTTAATTTTATCTCATGTTGCTTTTTCTGCTGTCTTGTTCCACAGAGAACTGAGTCACACAAATGACTGGTTGTTTCTAAGACTCATTCAGATCTTGTTCAGACCCAAATCCTCAAGCATCTGCTCATACAGATTACATCAAGATTTGCTTTTACATGTAAGTGGATTTACTAAAAAAAAAAGGTTTAATAATCAGATTTCAAAACTGCTCTTAGTATAACCATGAACCCTCTATGTGGCTACAAAGCCTCGAAAATTCCTCCGTCTAAATATTTAGTTATGTTGCAACCAGAAACGTCAGCATATTTCAGGAGGATTTAATTTAGGACTTACGGTGCCAGTTGTCCAGTTCCTGATCATAGTGCTCAGGTTCTGTGTCCCAGAGATGATTGTGTTCTGGTCCAAAATGTGCAGATTTACACCAGAACAAAAGTTTAAAGATGTGTCGTCGTCCACAGTGAAACGTGACCTGTACCAACATGGGCTGAATGGCCACCGAGCAAAGAGGAAGACATTACTCCGAAAGCTTTTTTCATCAATCATTCAAAGTTTTTCGCAGTCCTTTAATCCAGTTGCAAAAAATTAAAAAATAATAAGCCGGTATAGGGATTAAAAAATAATAATTGTTCACAAAGATAAAAAATAAGTAAATTAAAATGTTTGTGTGCAGGCGTGCTGTGGTGGCGTAGGGGTTAGCGCGACCCACATTTGGAGGCCTTGAGTCCTTGAAGCGGCCGTCGCGGGTTCAACTCCCGGACCCGTCGACATTTACTGCATGTCTTCCCCCCTCTCCTCACCCTATTCCTGTCAGCCTACTGTAAAAAAATAAGGGACACTAGAGCCTGCAAAAAGCCCTCTGGTGGGGAGAAAAAAAATAATAATAAAATGTTTGTGTGCTGGTTCCATATAGATCATATAATCTACTTAAACTTAATGGGACACATACATTTCTTAAAGCTGTGCCATAAAAATATAAATCACTTAAAAATTATTCTGTGGCTATGTTTTAAATGAGGATTTTTCTGGATTCTAAAAGTGGCGGTGCTCTTTTCTTCTGCAAGTATTTAATATTCTGCGTTATTTTTTTTTATGCCAGCAAAGATCAGGTAGTATGTTGCATGTAGACTTTCTATTTCCCATTTCTTAGTCTATTTTTAGATGCACCGCTTATTCTGTCCTTCATTCCTGCCTTTCCTGCGCTAAGACTAAAAGATCACTCTAAACTGCCATTTTTTTTTCTTCTCGATTCTTCGCCACACGCTGTTAATCTGACAGCCTGGGTCAAATGTACTGACCCAATGCGCATTGCTAATTTGCCCCGAGGGAATCTGTTAAATTACTCCAACTGCAGGAGGTTGAAGATGTACATAACAATATCTCAAACTCCTCAAGGTTACCAGCTATTTAGCTCTACGGCTTCCAGCTGTTAACAAAAGACGTTCTGCCAGACTGGCAGTCGCCCACATGGCTAACCGTGTGACGAGTGCATGAGGTCAAAGGTTACACCTACCCGAACCATTGGGTTTTCTCCTGGAGTCTCAGAAGAAAATGACGGCTGTTTGTTGTTTGCCAACAACTTTTAAAGCGTCTCCATTTAATGGCTGTATAAGAACTCAGTGCAGTTGGTAGCTAACATTTAAAGCTAATTATTTTAATTTTATTTAACTGATATTCTTTTTGTCCCTGAGTGTTTTTGGTTGTACCTGTTACTAAAAAACAAAGTTCCCCAGAGCTAACAAAGTGTTAACAAATCAGCTCAAATCCTAGACCACATGCTGATATCTGAGTACATATTGAAATAGAGTGACTATGTGCTTTAGAGTCTCTAAAGTTTACACTTTACCTTGCCGACACAATAAAGACAGACATGCTGACATGCTGCTGAACAGGAAAAGATCAACAGACTGACAGAAGGGCCCTTGGGAGATGTATGGAGGTGAGTTTGTACAACGTGGAACATAAAAACACCTCTTCAGTCTGATTCCTCACCTTTCTGTCTCTGCGGATCTTTAGTAAAATTTCACGCTGCCCATCTTGGTCTGGCACCCAGATGAATGCGTTACTTTTGAAATCTGAAAATAGCAGGTAAGTGCTTTTCTGTGTCATCCAAGATGGTTGATGTTTTACCATTTTCCTTCCACTCTTATAGCTGGAGGGTTTCATTTAAGACCCACACGATTCAGTGTAAAAAGCAGCAATGTGAACACGTGAATGTGGAACACTGGTAGAAACATTGTTAAAGGGTTAGCACAGAAGCAATGCTGCGAGGACTTCCTCCTGAAGATGAGTTTAAGAAAGAGTAGGCATTTTTAAAGAGACAAAGGCCCAATTTCAAGGTGTTAAATTGAGTAGTAAAATTTATTTTAAGTCATGGTTTATGTATATTTTTGTAACAACTGAAAGTAACATAGTTACGTGATTATGCTATACAATAGTTAGCTGTGCCTGGAAAATACATAATACTGTTCCTTTAAAAGAGCTTCAACTTGTAGGAAAACTGGAGAGAGGAGACCATGTGTTAGAAAGTCATAGTGGAAACATTGTCATTTTCTAGTCCTTACCAACAAGGAAGCAATAAAGGTTGAAAAATGAAATTATCACAAAGTTATGAATATTTTAAATATTTTAAAAAATTGTCTAAGAGAAATGAAAACATGAAGCATCTTTTCATAATTCCATCCAAGAGACCACTGCACTGAACCCCATTGAAAACCTCCTGGCTATTCCACCAAATATTGATTAAAACATTAGTATTGTCCTTAAATGAAAATGAATATGAACTTGTTTTCTTTTTTATTATTTGAGATCTGAAAGCACTGCATCGTTTTCGTTATTTTGACCTGCAAAAACAAAATACTACATTTTTGCTTGGAATTTCAGAGACATGTTGTCAGCAGTTCATAGAATAAAAGAACAATGTTCATTTTACTCAAACATATAACTAAAAAGAGTAAAATCAGAGATCAGAAAAGAGACCATTTTAAAGTTCAAAAATTAGGTTCAAATAAAACACATTCTATCAAGGTTTATTTCTGAATGAATTAATAAATTATCAGTAACTCTGAGTTGACATATTAATAACTAGCAAAATCAAAAACATCACTTTGTCCACTAAAAAACAATCCCAGTTGTTTTACTGTTGGAATGTTTGTTGACATTAAGACAATAACACAGTATTCAATAATTGTCTTCCTGTCATAAATTATCCATTTGACACATTTTGTCATTTGGAGTAAAAAGATGTACGTTTGCAAGCCAGAACAACATCCCAACTTTGAAGTAAAGGGATGGTAGCTGCATGTTGTCAGGTATTCTGCTGCAGGAGAGCCTGGAATCATCAAACAGAAAACATTTAACTGTTTTAACTTCCCATAATGTCCCACAGTGGACAATTTCTCCACTTTATTGGGTGTTGAACACAAAAAGGATCCAAAATCCCCCCATCTATCAAGGAAACTGTGCAACGAACTGCAGAGCTGGTGATTAGGAGCACCAGGTCATCTGCTCATGGTCTGTAAACCATAAAGAGAAAAAAACATATTAATTTTCCCAAAATAAATCCAACATTTCCAAACGGGACCGACCAATAAATCACTCAGTATGAATACATTGTTTGTCCACCCCAGCTCCTCTGTGACAAGGCTTGATTTTTAATATCTGACTTTTGTTTGTGCGTGTAATGCCATCTAAGCTCATTGTGGGAACCCCAGATTAATTTCTGGGCCTGAGACGAGTGTGGAATTATACCAGAGGAACAGAAGCAGAGATAAAGAGAGAAGGGGGAGAGGGGCTCTGGGTGTGAAGATGAGACAAACAAATAAAGAGACAGACAGGCCAGAGGACAGAGACAGGCATTATCAGAGGAGAATTACTGTACGTCATAAGCTTACAGGCACAAGGCTCTGACAACTCTGGTTATTGATAGAACAACAAACTCCACTGTGTGCCAAAAAGAAAAGGTCACAGTATTCAACTTATGGTTCAGGAGGCGTATATGTCACCTCCTAAAGCGCGTTGAAAAGGGTAAGTAATCACTCCTATCTCACTGCTTTCACAGCCAGTACTTCCACAGAACTCACTGTGAGCGGGAAACTAAGCCCAACCTAGCTCAAGAAAAACAAAACAAAAACAGCACTGATATGCTCTCTAATTCTGAAAGACTCCAGTGTTGGTTGGCTGGTCTGCGAACATCAACAAATGCAGCAGATTCAGTTGCATTTTAAATGTCATAATTCCTCTCTGCATTTTTCCAGTACAAAAAAAACAAAAAAACTGAGGAGAAAGAATCAGAGGGGAATATTAGGAGCCTCATGAACTCTGGAAAATCTTATGTTCACAACTAAAGTCTGATTTAATCCTACAGATATATATTTTTCTACTTCTGGAGAATGTCAGTTATTTTTACTTTGTATTGTCAGGTTGGAAAAAGGTTTGGTAAGAACGTGGTTGTGATATTCGTTCTAGCGAGGTGCGAGGTAGGGACTTATTGGCATTGTCTAACAGGCAGAGTACACAGCAGCCAGCTCCATAGTGAGACAGCGAACAGCTTAGGTCAACAAGAGCATCTTCAGTTGCTGTTGGCCTCTGGTGAAATAGGTTTAAGCTAATATGAGCTTAAACCTATGTAAGGTTTATCAGTTACTCTGAAGGTGAGGATAGGACAGGAAGGTGACGACTGTAAGACGGACTCCATGTCTTACTTTGAAGTTAGAAAGGAAGTAGTTTAGAATTGCTTTCGTCTGTTTACAGGGTCATCTTATGGAGCTACGCTCTTTTCACTGTGAATATAGAACATCAGTCTAACAATTAGCCATTAGTTAACATCTACTTCAAAGCCTCCAAATCAAAGGGCTGTGTAAGTATTTCCTCAGAAAACCTCAAATGTTTTATAGTGAAGTTTGTCTGGAAAGTGTTTAAATAATTCACACTCTCTCCGTGGCAATAAATGCAGTTTCAGACATAGTAATCCATCATTTGCCCTTTGGATGCAAAGCAAAAGCAAACATTATTTTCTTGGTTAGACTACCTAGTTTTAATATTCATATCCAAGTGCTGACTGTTTCAGATATGAAAATCCTGATGGTGTTTACTCTCCACAGCATGGCTGAAGGAGAAAGCTCAAAACCTCCTGTGTATAGATAATAGATAAAACTCCAAAGTTCTGGAAAAGTAAAAGAAAGTTGACTTGCGCTATCGTGGCTATCGTCATAACCTCATTTACACAATACCTCGTTTCCACTGAGCGGTTTTGACACAACCTCGTACAACCCAACCCATACCGCACAATTCCTGGACTCCCTTCAGTGGTAGGTCCAAAAGTCAATGATACTGTTAGGGCAGAGATATTGGCCCTAACACAGTCACACAACACAGTCCGTTGATTGGTGGGGCATAAAAATGTCACTGCTTGCTATGAGTTTGTTGTCACACTGCCATGATGCACATAAACCATTTGCCCAGTGAGAATCCAAGGTTGCATTCACACTGTAGACCCAAATCCGAGGTTTTTTTTTTGCGCTTATGCAACCTGTATCTGAACAGTCAGAGCTTCACAGATTTTCCAGGCCTCTGAGACATGTGGTCCTAATTCCAATACATATCTGATCTTTACAAATAGTAAACAAAACATAATCTTGAAGACTGAATTCTATGATTCATATTTAGAAATTAAGAAGTCTATATCAAATAAGAAAAGTTCAGTAAAAAGATATATCAATTGGAACACTTTCCATTTTCTGGGTAGTTATACCAAAATGGGTGTTTTTACAACAGGGTTCCACTAAAGCAGACCAGACAGTCTGCTGTGTTTCTACAGTCTTGTAAGATAATCTGAAATCTGGCGAAAACCAAACAAGCTAACATGGGTCCCTTCAAAAACTTGGCTCTCAGTTGATGTGAAGGTGAACCCTGGTGTGCTGGGTGAACACTAGGAACACAGAAGAAAGAGAAAACATGCGGTCTCTTATAAATATGACTTACAGATACATGTAGTATCTGAAAACACATAAATCCTCTGTGAAACCAAATCGCCACTTCATAGTCTCTCATTGTTCCCTGTCATTTTCTGTACAGCTGCATTTGTATCATTTACATAGAGCAACATGCTGGCCCCAGAGGGCAGCTTTATGATGGCCCCTCTAACGACCAGCTGTTGTGACTGCATGACGATGTCCAGGCAGTTTGGTATAAACAGCTCAAACACAGCGAGTACCATCGGCTATCCTAGTGTGAACGTTTTTCACTCTACAGCCTTCCTGCACAGAAAACACTTCATATAACTCGTTCAATAGCTGAAAACTAGACTCGTACAAATGCAGTGACTACATTTGTGGCTTGATATTCTTCTGTTTTTTGCCCACAGATTTTCCATCTATACCCTCAGTAGCCATCCAACAGAGGCAACATAAATAAGAACAGCACCATGTTACTTTTTGATTCCCTTTCCTGAACATGCACAGAAATGACCAAAGGGAGAGGAGACAAATTGCCCACTCTGAAATGTCCACATATTGTGTCTGTGAACGCTTCATTTCTATCAAACATACAAAGGTTTGAGCTTGGCTAAATTGAGTCATTTGAGGAGTCCCAATCTCTCTAGGGAGCTCTTCATCAGAATGAGACAGCTTGCCTCAAAGTGATGGATGACTCTGTTATTTTACCTATAGATCTTAATACAGCTGTTGACACTGTTGATCATGCTCTCCCACTCATCTCAAGCAAAGCATCAAAGCTGACTCAGCACGTGGAATACCTTTCCTCTGTGCCAACCTTCTCTCATCATCTTCATTATCCAGTTGATTGAACGCTTAGTGATGAGAATAAAACACGCATGCAAATTCCAATATCATTATGCTTTGCTCCAACTAATGATCAGCGATTGATCAGATTTACAAAGTGACTGCTCTTCTGTCACATCCACTTATTTCTGTACTGATCCTGTACATTCTGTAGGTAGAAGGCAGTTCAGTGCATAGCACTGATAAATGCATGTAGAAAGTCTGAAAAATGAGTTAATCTTTGTAGCATGATCTCACACTGAAGCATTTCAGAGAGAGACAGAAAACATATGTATCTATAAATCTGATAGATAGATAGATAGATAGATTTAGTTGGGTGAACAAACTCCTGCAGCAGGCTGTTTGTGATCGATCAGTAGCTCACTGCTTGTGATTATTTAATAGCCACACACAGGCACTCCCACTAGAAGGAAACAAAAACACACCCAGTATAAAACTTTGATTCTTTTGGCTCAGAGGTTGCCAGGCTTTTTTGTTTCAAGTGTGAGCAGAAAATAATTTGCAAGAAGAAAAAAAAACATTAAGTCCTGATTTCAAACTCAAAATGTAAGCACAGGTATTGAAAGTTTTGAGAACAAAAGACGAAATCCTGCATTCAGACAGAAAATGTCTGCTCTTGACTTATGGCAGGAAAATTACCCCATACATTTATTCTTATTTATACTTTTTACTGTCGCTATGCTTTATTTTTCATTCATACTCAAAAAAGGACGTTGTACACTTCTACTTATTCTGTCACTATAGGGGCAGTCATCAGACAGGAAACAAGGACAGAAGGAAGGCAGCCATACAGCAAGGTGATCAGAAATAGAGCCCACAGTTACCCACGGTAACCTGCTAATCACGTGAGGCCCCTAGATTGTGCTTTTCAAACATTTTATGGATTCATTAGCTAGTACCCTTGGCAGACAAAACATTGTAGCAGTGAAGCATCTTCAGATCCAGCCCATGAAAATTTTAGTTTCTAACAAATCTTACAAGGCCCACCAGGGGACTTTTTCTGGTTACAGCCACAATGTCTCTGGGCAGTTGAATAGAATAATTAGCCTGCCTTGCTTGTACTTTTTTCATAAATAAAGTTTTCTACTAAAATTTACTCCATGTTGCACCAAGGTAAGAATAATAGTAAATATTCAGAAGTTGTATTTATACGTTTTGTGTTTATGGAAATGTGGCAGCACTAATATATGTGGATCTGCTACTCCGCCCTTCAGAGCAGGGTGACCAGCAGGTGTCAACAACGCCACCTTGGGAATTGCGCCCAAGGAACTAGTTTAATAAGGCACGTTAGGTTCGTGACCAATGAGAACGAGACTATTCCATTACAAGATAATTCATTTTATTTTTCCATGTCTTAAAAGCAATTAAATTTTTTTTTTAAAAAAACCACAATGGGAGGGAAGTGAACAGTACTGGGGCCTACCAGCAGGGGGGAGGGCAATCCAGATGTGGGGAACTGGTTCC
>CAEFZX010004336.1:0-41483 GCA_903066825.1 Alfaro cultratus | reverse complement strand
ATTTTAAAGTCTATTCTTTGAGCTACAGGGAGCCAGTGGAGGGACTTTAAAACTGGTGTTATGTTCTCCATCTTCCTGGTTTTAGTGAGAACTGGAACAGCAGCGTCTGGATCAGCTGTAGCTGTTTGATTGATTTGTTGGACAGACCTGTGAAGACGCTGTTGCAATAATCAATGTGACTAAAGATAAACGCATGGATGAGTTTCTCTAGGGCTCATGTTTCTTACAAACATGAGCCCTTCAAAATAAAATATGTTGAAGATTACTTTTCTATAAAATGGTTCATTTTTTCCAAATTCTTTTAACTTATTATACCATATTACTTCAAGTACCTGCAAGTACAGCTTTTTGTAAACACTTATAACAATTTTAACATATTTAAGCAAACATGTTTAACACATTCTAAATTATTACACCTTCCATGAACTTAACTCAATACAAAATACCTTCATTTTGGACTGGGTTACACCAGCATGGTGGGAGCGGAGCGGCAAGAAGACGCTAGGGAAACGCGGATCGACGTAAGAGCGTGGCGTGGCTGTTGTGACGAATCAGTGAGTGCACGTGCAGCCGTGTTGCACCCACTAATCAACCGTGACTGATTAGTTTTTTCAAGAACAGTTTAAAACAGACTTAATCAGTTAATTAAAGCTTTTTTTCTCATTTCATATTGTTTCGGAACTGTTGGTGCTTTGCCAGAACAGGGATGCTCAATACGTCGATCTCGACAAAAACGTTTGTAACTTTATTAAAGATCAGCAACAACAACAAAAAAATCGTGTTCAAATGAGTGACCCAACAAAACATGATAATCTCTAATTATTATTACAACAAGGTGTTGCGCAATTCTGTGCGTTTCGGCTCCATTACCTAAATAATAAAAAGGCGACTTTTCTTTTTTTACTAGCAGAGCAGGAGTTTAAAATTAGCTCGTCAACCGGCGCTGTGTTCATGAAAGCGCTTATTAATAATTGCAAAATAAGAATCAAGCCTGAAACCCTCATATGTAACGGACTGGAAGTCAACGTAATCTCTGCTCGGCTTGCGGAGCGCAGGCGGTTACCACGGCAACCGTATGTGCTAAAACGGCAAAGAGAGACGGAGAGTAAAAAGGTAGGAGTGGTTTTGAGCTGATCACATTTTCAGGTTATTTTACCTTTGTTTGCCTTTGCTGTGGCGCGTTGCGGCCGCCGTAGTGTCTGAACAAACTTGGACTAATTACCTCATTAGGTAGGTACATTTGTTGCTCTCTGGCATCTTGCTTTGAGCTCAGAGCCTGAGAGGATTTTCCACCATCAAACATGCTGTTTATTTAGTGGAAATGTTGATGTTGATGAAACTTTCTCCAAAATGATAAACTTTGTCAACCTTTGTAGCTCCACTGTTAAAAATGACAACATTCACAAATGACATTGAAATAAAATCCATCTCGTTTGAGGTGATTCCTCTGGATCCTGTTGGAGGAAAAATATCCTAACTTCAGAAGATGTGGTTTAACCTAACAGCTCTGTGGTTCCTCAGTATGAGAGTCAGGGTGAGGAGGCGCCATGTCAGGAAGACGAAGCTGCAGGATCTTCAGAACAAACAGGTCATGATGCTATAGACCCGCTGATTATCCCCCTGTCTGGACACATGATCAATATGACCAGTTTAAAAGCTAAAATGAATGGTTTTATGCCAGACATGGAAAACTGGGACGCATTCCATTCCATGATGTTCAACATTTAGGTCTCATAGCATCTTCAGGGTGTCAATATTGCAGCCAGTAGGCTGAGGGAAACATGACTCCATTTTGTAGAGCTACCCAGCTTTTATGACTTAACAAAAAAAATTAATCAGCACAGAAACTCCAAGTCACTCAAAGAAGCAATTATATATAAATACAGTTTTGTCATAGTACCCTCGAGAATGTGGAACTACTTCCACCCCTGGTCAGAATGGGGCAGAATTCATCACAGATCATCAGGAAGCTGCTTGACTCAACCAGTAACTATTGCGTTCTTTTTTCTTTTTCCGGCTCCCTCTCTCACCGTTAGCCCATTGATGGGGCCCCTGTGACTCGGACTCTGATCACTGCAGAGAGGCAATACCCGAAAAGGAGGAGGCGCCACGCATTCTTCATTTCCTTTGGTTGTGTGGTGATAGATGAGTATAAGGACCCCCCCCCCCACCGCCCGCCCTGAGGAATGCGATCACATCGGAGGGAATCGAGTCACTGTGTCGCTTTCTCTCGGCTCATTCAGAGACGTTCCAACATGCAGCAGCTGCTGATCCTTCCCGTTCTGCTGGCATCCTTCTGCACGGTGTGCACCGGATCAGGAGGTAGGTCAATACACCTGATTCCATCCATTTGCGCAAAACAGGACTTGAAGGGCTAAATCAAGGGACAGTTGAGAAAGTAATTTTTTTGTTGTTGTTGATTAATAATGCTTATGATTATTTTCTGTACTCACTTATTTCTGATGTTAACTGTACTAGGATAGAGAGATGTGTGCACCTGTCTTTGTTGTTGTTTTATTCAGACGGTAGAATAAGATTGATTTGGTTCCACGCTTAAATATTCTCCAATTCCACAAAGACAGAAGAGAAGGAGAGAGATGATTAAAAATTTAAAAAACGAGACAGACGTGTGCGCACGATGAATCGCTCCTCGGATAAAATTACCAGGAACCGAGCGGGACAGCCGCACCTGCCCCGTCCGTCACACTGGACGATGCTCTCCAAAGCGCGTCCAACATTCACACCTTACTGCGTCCTGAACTGTCTGCAAGCTGCGTGGGAGGGCAGGAGAGAGGTCCCTGCTCGCCCCTTACCCTCAGCCACAAAGTCCCCGGGTGAGGCGGAGGCGCATGCTGTGACTCCGTCATTTGCCCGTGAGGACGTCGGACACCGTCCCCTCTCTGGTGGCGCACCTGCTCGGTTGCGCGCGGAGTCGGTTTGTGACAGATTGTTTGCCGCATAGATCCGCGTCGTGCGCGACGATCATGTCTCCAAATAAACAGCGACGGGTGGCAAAAGGGGCTCGTTTACACTCTAAAACGTCGATGGATCGAAATCACTCGGAGCGTCAAAATTACGCATGAAGAACAGCAGTCAGATCAGATTGCGCAGATGACTCAAAGTGTCAGACCGATTCCCATGTGAAGAGCTGAGGGTCATTAAGGGGCTAATTAGCCCCTCTACAGCCCTCATGGTGTCCGTCATCCCACACTGAGCCGCTCTGTGGCCACCGGGGCTTTGCGCATAAAAGGCGCAGCAGCGCTCTCCAGATTTTACGTGTCATCTTCCGCTATTAAAGATGCGCCAACTTGGCCAAAGTCCCAGTCATTTAAATTTTTACAATGTTTTTAATGGGGCAGAATGAAAAGAGGGCGTTTAAGCCACCTATGAAGGAAACGCAAGAATCCCAAAGCTGTGCATGAATGCAGATCAGACTCACTGAAACTGTTGGAGTTCCAGATATTTGCACTGAGACATTAAACACAGAGAACAGTGATAGTCCAACCATTTCAGAAGATGACAGTAAAGAATTCAATAGCATTTATGCTAAATTATCACAAATAATTGATGTAGTCTTACAAATAACATTCATTTCCATCTAACGTTTCAGATTTTGTCACATTGTGCCCTCAAGCTACAATATATTTAGTTAGGATTTGATGTGAAAGACCAGCACAAAGTTTAGACAGAAGAGGAAGGAAAATGACCAGTGTTGCTTTTCAAAAATATGTTACCAAAAAATATCTGACAGCTGACAAGACTGTGAAGAGGAAAAAATAATCAAAAGTTCTTTTTTTTTGACAATATATAGACAGCTACATATTGTCATTTTTGCCTGAATGTAGGCAGCTACTCCTGCCTACACTGTTAGCCTTTGCTGTATTTTTTACAATTAAATACCACAAAATGCCCAGTAAAACTAACATAAGACATCTTTANTACATTCAAAGCCCCACAACACAAACCAAGCTCTAAAATTTAAATTCACACATTATCAAATAAGCTAATAACAGTTTAAATAGGATAGACCTATCATACCACCAAAAGGTTAACAGTTATAAACATATATTTATGCTCTGATTAAATAACAACAAACAAAATTAAATTAAAAATACATTTAAAATAAAACAACAAAAATAGTGAGCCCAACCCAAAAACTACAGTTTTTGTAGTTTGCATCAGTCACAGAGTATTATTAACAGAATCGACTGAAAATTTAACCTAGATAAATTCCTAACTATTGACATGTCTAGCATGTTAACTAGAAGAAAAGAAAAAGTATCCCCACAGCATGATGCTGCCACCAACATGTTTCTTCAAGAGGGTGGTGTGTTCAGGTTGAGGTGCAGTGTTGGCTTTTCCACCGCATGGTGTTTGGCATGTAGACCCAAAATTACACACCTTGAGTCTTGAGTATCCTCTATGTGTGTGTTCGCCTGAGTTCTGCTAAATCCGATGCTCTGTCGATGCCACGCAGGTGAAAGTTGTGCTTCAGCTGCGTCTGCATTGCGCAGATTTCCGCCAGAGCGGAGCGATTGCATCGACAGCTCCGTAATGTCCACCATTCATTCATTCATTCATTCATTCATTCATTCATTCATTCAGAAACTCGTGTCTGTGGGCGCGCGTGGGCGCAGCGGCTGGACCCGCGTTGCGCGCCCAACACAATGGCTTTGAAGTGCTGCGTTTGTGCTCACATTTCAGGGAGTTTCAGATCTGACCAGACTGGAGCGTGTTTTGTTTTTCTTCTCGCTGGCTCCTGCTCACCGGCACAGCCTGCAGCCACTGAACCCCGCTCACAGCATTGTCCGCTCTGCTCTCGGGAAAGGCCGCCCATTGGTCCAGGCCGGAGCGGACCGACATCTGATTGGATAAGGAAGACCAGCAAATGAGTGCAATAAAAAAATAGACATTTTGTAATAGAAGAGGGTTGTAGATTACTTAATAATGATCCAACACCTGATTAGTAATGGTGGTGTGCAATTCTCCTTATGACAAATAGATTTCCTGTATTTGTAGATCTGGGTATTTAGAAAATGAAGTATTTAAGAATTAAAAAGTGAAAGACTTAAAAAGCGTGACTTTTAATAACAGATTAATAAATTGGACGCTTTTTTTGTTTGTTTCACGCTTATTATTTTCACCACTGGTGGACTGGTATTAGCCTAATAGCGTATATCAAACAACTTATTGTGGAATATCTCTGGTTACATAATACATTCATGGAGGGGTGGAAATTATCACCCTTCCACTGTGGCAGGTTGACAATTTGAACAGGAAAATTAAAAGCTGCATTCAGTTTGAACTTCTGTCCACGGCAGGAGTGGCTGACTGGACTACAGACTGATGCACAGACTGTATATGGGACGGACCTAGGCTGTCATAATTTAACAAAAAATATATATCAAATATCATTTTTATCGACCGCGGCAGCCCATTGGTTGATCTCATTAACGGACATTGGGCCGAAACCAATGAAATCCCTCAGTCCTCTTTGGCCCCGCCCCTCTCCACCGAGGTTATAAATAGCGCCATTTCAACGGTTAGCTGCTAACCGGAGTCCGAGAAAAGTGAGCGGATTCTAGACGGGACGGGTCCGAAAAGTTACAACTAAAGCTAAAAAAGCGCGTAAGTCCATTTAGAAAAATGTGTTAAAGTAACCGCTATGTTAATTAGCACACAGTAACGTCACAGAGGGTATTACTACCGTAAAGGAGGGCGAGAAGCCAAGGCGAGGGGTGATTCGTTAATACATTTTAAAGAAGTTATCACAGACATGAGCATCTTCTAATGTTATGTGGTAGATTTTTCCTCTAAGAATATTTGACCCTGGGCGTGCTGTGGTGGCGTACTGGTTTAGCACAACCCACCTTTGGAGGCCTTAGTCCTCGACGCGCCCGTCGCGGGTTCGATTCCCGGGTTCGATTCCCGGACCCGGCGACATTTGCCGCTTGTCTTCCCCGCTCTCCTTGCCCTCTTTCCTGTCAGCCTACTTTCGAATAAGGGCCACTAGAGCCCACAAAAGGCTTGGAAAAAGAAATATAAAAGAGAATATTTGACCCTGAGGTTTTGCATATTTTCAAAATCTTAGCTGAAATAAAACTAATCAGGATGACAGAGGAACCAAGCATTGAAGTCCTAAACTGTTTGCTCCAAGAAGGAGAGCCTCCCCATTATTCTTCAGTCTAATATTATATTTTTATAAATATTTGTTTTCTCACATATTTTTCTCAGAGCCAAAGGAGGAAACATGCAAACTAATAGCAAATTACTAATAAACAGTTTGAGTTGGAGCTCTATGTTTACTCTGATAAGGCTGAAAGATAAAGTGACAACTTTTTATTGAATAGCATCACAATTCCTGGTAATTAGGAAGCTTTCTTTACAGTATAAATAACATGAGCATACATCCACGAGGACAATGCCCTGTTTGCAGAAGCAAAGCAAAATAAACCCGTTATATGAGGCGATATGCTTTTTATGTGCATAAAATCCTCCTGGACTCCTGCCAGGAGACAGGCCAACATAAAAACTTTCTTTCCAGCTCTGACAGAAAGCTGCAGCTTGTTGGTGTCAGTCAGAGGTGAACGTGACTGACATTCAGACGGCTTGCATTGTTCACCGCGGAAAAATAAACGCCAACGTTTGGTAAATAAACGATTGATTCTGTTTCAGGCTGGTGCTACCACAGCCAGTCATCCTGCGATCGTCCGTGCAACGGTGAGTTTTTCCAGAAGTTAAGGTTGAAATTATGATTAACTGTTTAACATGTTTAGAATTTGGTTAGGACTTGTATATATCAGGCAAAAAAAGTACACAGACCCTCTTATCTATCAGACATTTGTAAATAAAGTATAGAAACATATTTTTAAACAGTAGGTTTAAACAAATGTTAAAACTGAGGTCATTTGTTATTATTCAATTGAATTTCTTCAGGCTATTTTTGTCATGTTAAGATAATTTGGCAAGATTCTGACTCTAACATGGTTACAATAATATCACAAGCTAAGGAAAACAACAAAAAAAAGTCTATAATTAATCTTTGATATGGATTATGAAGATAAAAAAGCAATGTTAAAATCATTATAGCCTAAATCTAAACCATAAAAATGATTTCCTGCTTATATCAATCTGTCCTCTATGAATGTTTAAATTTTTTGGAATTACCTTTTGCCCTGTTATAAGCATATTTCTGAAATAAGAAAAATGGATCCACATGATCATCGTTACAAAAGTCAAACCAATTTATTGCTTAATGAAATGCAGAGAAAAACAAAGGACTAGTTGATCATCCCTGTGGTACTCCTAATCTGATGGTCCAGGAACAAATGCAGATTGACAATTGATCGTCACCTCCTCAAACATCTCAACAGCAATCAGTCATCGCTGGTATTCCTCATGTTTCAGTACCAGAGAAGTGGGCCGCTGGCAATGTGGACTGTGGAGGAAAATCCCAGTCACCTGTCAATATCATCACCAGGAAGGCAGTGAGAGATGAGCGTCTGACCCCGCTTGAGTTCAAAAACTACCAGCACACCTTCAAAATTTCTATGACCAACACCGGCCACTCGGGTGAGGCTCAACATCAAGTGACCTTTGGAAGCTTTGAAGGTGTTTGTGCTCACACTGTGTCTATTCCAGTTCAGGTTAATATCCCTATAGTCAGCACCATCTCGGGCGGAGACCTGTCGACCACATACAAGGCTGTGCAGTTACACCTGCACTGGGGCAAAGATGGTGGGCCCGGCTCTGAACACACCATCGACGGGGAGCAGTACCCCATGGAGGTAAAAGACCACCAGATATACGTATAAATCCCAACCTTGGACATCAGCTGAACTATGAACTTTACATTGATGGCAGTAAACTTCCTTTTTCAGTTGCACATCGTTCACATGAAGGACAAGTATGCTGACCTGGCAACAGCCCTGAGAGATCCAAAGGGGGTTGCAGTTCTTGGGTTTTTCTATGAGGTAATTCTTCTTAACCCTCTTTTATAGTTTGCTCACATTTTTTACAACAATAAGACACTTGTCACACGTCTTTCTGTTTGTGTTAAGGTATCCAAGAGTCCAAACCGAATGTATGATACCATCATCAAGGGGGTGCAAAGTGTTGCATCAAAAAGTAGGAGTTGAAAGTTTCTGCATGTAATTCCAAACCTTGGTTGCGATTAGCCGTGCGGTTAACATGGTGGTGTTTGTGTTTTCAGATGTGAGCTTCTCTCTGCCGTCCATCTCCCTGGCACAGCTGATCCCTCCTGAGGAGAAACTGACTTCCTACTTTCGTTACCAGGGTTCCCTGACCACCCCACCGTGTTCCGAGTCTGTGGTCTGGACTGTGTTCAAAACCCCTATCCCTCTGAGCATAGACCAGGTTAGAATAAGAGATGATATTTTAACAAACACTTCTGAGTCTTTTCCCCCAATCTGCAGCTCTACATTTGCATCAATCTTGTCTTGCAGATGAACGCTTTCTCCATGGTCCAGTTCCAGGACAGCAAGTCGATGGTGCACAACTTCAGGCCTGTCCAGCCCCTCAACGGCCGACTGGTGTACCACTCAGGAGGTGCCGCACTGTTGGTCAGCTCTGCCCTCCTTGCGGCTGCCCTCACAACGGCACTAGGGCTGTCCCATCCCAACTAAAAAGCGAGTCATCCCACGCTGCACTGCGACATCGATAAGACCCAACAGATCTGCGCCAGTCCTCTTGCTTCCAACGTAGTTCTGACACGTTTGCAAAAGACAATGGACCACGTCGTAGTGTCGGGATTGCTCAAATGGTGTTTCCCCCCTTGTGACCCAAATGACAGAGGCGTGTTTGAATCGCCTCAAGGAAGGTGACGTAAGGGTTCAATCAGCATCCATGCATGTGTAGTGAAGTATTATCTCTTGTTTAAGCCTCATGAATGTGCCATAAATCAAGTTACTGGCAGTCTACATTGGTAATTAAACTCAACACCAAATCTTCTTTTTGGACTGGATTTTGATTTTCTCTTTGAACCTCTGTATTGAGAACAAGTGCACACACACATGCACACACACTCTCTCGCTCTCTCTTTTCACAACTTTAGTTTTTATGTTAACTCATCCACCTTGTCCAATGTCAGGTAAATTTAGTATCTGTTAATACCAGTGTGAGTTGCCAATGGTTTATGGGTCAGTCCCATGACTTGGCACATGATGTGTTGTTATTAACAGAGCATGTGAAAGGGATGGAGTTATAGATAGCAGGACTGAGTCGATAAAAAAAAAAAAAAAATGCAATTCAAAGCCAGACGTCAAAGGAGAATGCAGTTCTCATAAAGTACAGCAGATCACACCTCTGCAGCCGGGTCAAGGCTTCTCAGCAGCTCTGTTCTGAAAGTGCATGTGAGGGAGGTCTTGTTGTAGCTCACCAGAAACCATGAAGTTCTGAAAGTCTGGCAGACTCTCTCCCCGGAGACGCTATGCTTTGTTCCCGAGAGTCACTTGAGAACAAAGACATGGATGCTAACATCCTAGAGTCAAAGATAGTACCAGCCCGCTATTAAAGAGGGATCGCAGCCACACAACCAAGGTTTTTTTTTTATTTGTACACTTAGTTTTTATGCACATCATATTTGAAGAGCATGACTCTGCATGCTGTGATGTTCCAGATGTTTGAGATAAACTACCTGGCTGCTGGAAGTGTGCTCCCCAAATTCACAAAGTGTTTTCCCAGAACAGGCGCTTCAATTTCACAGGAGCTTCTTTTTCAAAACCGCAGTCGTTTCCATGACTAGTATTACCGGCATTCGGATGTATTGATAATTGTTGACAATGAGTCGCACCCTGTTCAGCTCTATTTTGCTGTTGTTGGGGGTTTTTTGTTGTTTTTTTTCAAGAAAACGTTGCCATTTATAGAGAGGAATATGTGCAATTTGGCAGCAAGAACTGTTGTTACAGTGAGGAAGGATAATCTGCATTTTCCATTTCTTCAGAAGAATTCCAGCTATATTTCTATGAGGTGTCATTGCACACATGTATTTATGTACTGAGTGTGCATATTAAGAGATGAGATGCACAGTTAATGTTATTTATGTATTGCAACATTCATATCGAATGCAAAGCTGTATGAATCTTGAAACTGTTTATGATCAATAAAGTTTACTTGTGCTCTTGAAATGTTTGAGACTCCAGGTTGTAATGCTTGAACGTGTCATAGAAAAATAGAATGTTACTGTTGAATGACAAACTATATGCCTTTTTAAAGACGCAGGCTTCTGTTTGCATGACCACAAATCGAGCGGTCAGGTCTCAGCTCTGCATTACCTCCATCAACCACTGAAAAAATAAAACAGGTGATTCAACTTAAAAAAAAAAAAAACTGAGTTAATTTCTTACAAGTAATTAAATTTAGATTATTTGTGTAAATATGTTAAGTTGTCGTGTTAAACAAATGTAAATAAATTCAGTTTGACAAATTTAATTTGATTGCATGTAACAAATGATCACAGTTTTATTAAGCTGGAGCTCCATTTTCTTTTCCAGTGTATCTGCAGAGCCTAACAGGGTTTGACCAAACTATTTACTTTTACAACTTTTTTCACATTTTCTCATTCACATACTTGTAGTGTATTTTTACTAGGATTTATTTGTAAGGCATTGTAAAATACACTAAAAAGCACATAATCATACAGTTGAAAGAAAAGAAAAATTCACAAAAAAAATATCTCCAGTGGGATTTTGTTACAAGCTTTGCTACAATAAGGAGCTGAATTTGCCCTTAGAAGTAACATAATTAGTTAATAAGAATTCACACATTTGATTTAATCACACATTTGCTGACCTACATCGTCCTGCCTAGCAGGCTAGAAAAGGAAAAACGTGATAACAGAAGAGATAATTGAAAGAAAGCCTTAAAAATATTCCATATGCGATAAGCCACGAAGAAGACGCATGAAGAATTTGAATTATTATGAGTTACAACATTTAATTTCCGTTTGGAATCAATAAAATATTTTTTGAACAAAAAGGA
This sequence comes from Alfaro cultratus, assembly GCA_903066825.1. Classification (NCBI taxonomy): domain Eukaryota; kingdom Metazoa; phylum Chordata; class Actinopteri; order Cyprinodontiformes; family Poeciliidae; genus Alfaro; species Alfaro cultratus. Next base: position 30,485 of record CAEFZX010004336.1, on the reverse strand, counting down.
AGAAAGGATAACACTAAAATGTTACTTTTGCTGCCTGAATTGCATAAAGCTAAGCTTTTCTTCAACAGAGACAAAGAGGGTGTTTTCACATGATAGTTTGGTTGACTCCATTCGAATGGGGACCAAAATCGCAAACATCTGTTTCATTGTCAGCCAATGCAGTTTGTTTTCACACTGTGCTGTGTCAAATGAACCAAACCCTGGGAAAAACCTGTCGCTCCCCTTCCTGTGATGGCGCTGCAACAGGAACCACTGAAGGAAACGACAGAAAAGCAGCGTTCTTCATCATGAAATGTAAACTAAATGGAGAGGAGTCATCAGCGCCATAGAGAGAGACACTGGCGTCACATTTTAGCGCTTGTAGGATTTCTCTTTTGTCGTTATCTACAAGCCATTTCTCCTTTTGGTTGTATTTACCCTGAATGCTCGGACTGTATAGACAAGTGGACTAGAGTTTGATTAAAGCGGACTAAACATGTTTGGTGTGAATGCACCCAGAGAACTAAATACAGGACAATCTTAGAAGAAATCCTGCTAGAGGCAGGAAAAGGCTGTCACAGATCCTAAATGTATAACCAGAGCTGCAATAAAATGGTTTAGGTCAAGGCATGGTCGAGTGTTAAAATGTCAATGTCCAGTTTTAAAAGTAATTGAAAATCTGTGGGAGACTCGATTTATGTTCAGCGATGCTTTGCAATGTAACACAATGTTCCTTGAGACCGAATGGACACTGAAGGAAGTTTGGGAATCTGAAGTCCTTGTGAGAAATTGCTTGAACTTCTTGTCTTCCTTTTATTAGATAGATGACAAATGAACAATAGACTGCAGATCAAGCACAGGAAAACACTTTATTTAGGTGCAATTAACTTTAGTAAAATGGCTCACAACATGCTTTCTATTTTGCATTCCCTCCTCTCATCATGCTAACTAACCCCCAGCGACATCTTTAGGGAGTCAAAAGACTTTTATTGAGCAAACACGAGCGTCCTACAAAAGACCACACACAAAAAGTGAACGAAAGCCTCCTTCATTCTTTTGCAGAGATTTCAGATTCTTCTGGAGTCATGGATATCTGGCAGTGTGCTTGTGATCTTTTAGCTAACAGGAGACTAGTTACATCAGACCCTGAATGGAAAATTTCACAAAAGTTTAAATTTTTTTACACATAAAAATGTGAATATTATCCATCCTTCCTGAGTCGATACATTGCAGGCCCGGTTTTTAGGTGGATGTTTCCACCAGATTTGCACATTTATTTTTGAAAAACAGGACAGGTCACATCACCAATTCGACACTATTTCAGATATTTAAAACAAACAAAAAAACAAAACAAATGATCTATGTTGACTGATATGAAACTGTGATGTTGTGATGTTTTGCAGCCATATTGCCCAGCCATATATAGACCACAAATTCAGTGATGGCCTCATCTGATCTCAACACTTTCTTCCACATGTTTGCCTAGTGGCCTACATGGCTTCCTCAAATAGGAATTGTTTTCTTCTTGCCATATTTCCATAAAGACCAGATTTGAGAAATACACACCTAATAGTTTTCTTCTTCTCCTACATTGAGACGTGGATCTCTGCATGTTTTCTTTGTTCATTTGGCTTCGTGATGCTGTTATTGCTCTCTTAACAAACATCTGAGGCGTTTTAAGAGCAGCTGGAATTAAACGGAGATTAAATGACACAAATGTTTTCTATTTTGGTGACCTCTGAAGGTTAATTTAGATTTTATTAAAGGACAATAATACAAAATCATGCTTCAATTTTCATACTTTTCTCTAACACATGTAATCCTTTTCTTGACAAATCATTAAACCTTTTAAAAAATACTTCATGTAAATACTTTTGCAAGGCCCTGAAAACCTGTTGACCTTTTCATGTTGCTGTCAGCTGCCAGACAACTGTGAGAGCCGTGGTGCAACCTTAGACAGAAAAATGATTAGCTTCTGATGCTTTCCAGGTATGCAGCAGCCGCTAGCCAACCACAGATCTTTCCGTTTTACATCACACCCAACTTATCTGTGTTTAACTGCAAGTCGTAAATATTGGCAGAAATCTCTCATTGTCGTGGCAGGGATCCGACTGATAATTTTACCACTGTAAGATGTGTGAACTGGTAAACGTTGTGTTATCTGGTGCCTGATTTAATGGTGACATTAAAGTCAGCGCTGGAGCAGAACATCTGCCAATTTGGACTGTTCAAGTTTGCCAATTATTGGTCAAGATTGTGTGCAAAAACAATTTTGACCAGGTCCTTTGGTAAATTGTACTTCTTGAGTTGCCCGGCATGTTAAGACTATTCTCCACTTTTGGGTACAGAACACATTACACAAAGTCAGCCAAGCTAATCAAAACTAATCAATTATAAAAATTCCTCAAGAAAAATTTATCTGCCTCGAAGCTTCGTTAAGTTATATTTTATTATTTAGCGCACCATGTTCCGGCCGGGTCGTTATTTGCGTTGCACAGAGCTCTCACTTCCGCCTGTGTTGTTGACGAAAGCTAAGTTTTAGCAGCATAGCGTCCAGTTTTCAAGTTCGGCCTGGGAGGATTTTATTGATTGATGATAATGTCCAGGTTTTTGTCGTTTTTCAGGGGACCAATAAACATCCTTAAAATGGCTGGCACAATGCCTGGAGTACGGCAGCTTTTCTCCTCCCGGAGCTGCTGCCTGGTGGCGGTTCAGAGCGAACAGCGGAGAAGAGAGCTGCAGGTGTATTTATACAGGTGAGCGGACAGACTGGACACTGCGGGCAGCTGCACTTTAGATGCGTAGCTTCATGGACGAACCAGAAAATTTATCTCATATCATCCCAGTGACGAACCAAGGTGTCAAATCCCGTCGCTAACATAAACACAAAGCCATAAATGTCTGGACAAGGTGAGAGGTCATCTATTAAACTTACTGTAGATGAATACATAAACAAAAAGCTGGAGTATAGACATTTTTTATAAGCTTATTTGTGAGCCTGCCTCTTTATTATAAAATTAAATATAATTTCAAATTGTTGTATAATGTTTCTTCATGTTAACTTGGAAAGTGAGCTATTATTGTTACCGGTTAGTTTTCTAAACTATAGAAAAGTTACTGTTAGGGAAGCTCAACTGTGAAAAATTGGATTGAAGTTGATATGCGAAAGTAACACTGCTGTTGTGTTAGATTTACCAATGTTTTATTTCATCATTTTTTATTCGATTACTCGATTAATCGTAGAAATAATCGATAGATTACTCGATTACTAAAATATCAGTTTACAACAGCCCCACATTCAGTAGCTTTGCTACTTCGGGGACAAACTAAAGTTTCCATTAACCGCTAACGTTGTTTTTCAGAGACGGTCTCATCACAGTGCAACATTTTCACAGCTGTTAGCTACAGTGTTTAGCATACATTTCCCATCAGTCACAGCAGGCTACTGCTTATTTAACTATTTCTCACTTTACATGCAGAGCTGTGATAAATGAGGAAATACTGTGAAGCAACTTCACACCTTTTGATCTTACACAGCAGGATAATAAAGGCTTAAACAGCCTTTACAAAAGCTCAACTTTACTGACTATTCCTGTTCATCTGCAGGGGGCGGAGGTCACATGTTACCATGACAATACAAGTCAATTGGTCTAGGTGCCAGGCTCAATGGGATAACTGCTGTGTTCTCCATTTGGAGGTAACAGCTTTGTAGAAAGTGACCCGAGTGACCGTTCTGTTGTGGATGATGGTTCAGATACCAGATATGGACTCTATTAGATGTGACTCATTCATCTATCAAATGGCGATTATAAAAAATGTAACTGTTAATTTTCTTGGTGACGGATCAAAGCTGACCTAGATTTTTTTCTTTTATTTTGCAACAAAGACACACAAATTGATGAAGTGAGATTAAAATGGTTCATCTACAAAGCAAAAAGTGAAGCCACCTCTAGCTACACTCATGAACATAAAAAGTACTTCCTCTGTTGTTTCAAGGGGATTGACACAAAAATGAAAGGATTCTAAAACTAGTTAAATCAAACTGCACAAGTAAAAAAAAAGCTCAGAATCGCTCATCCTGTCATTACCTTACACAAAGATGAAGCCAAAATGGAAACACTGCTGAAAGCTAGATATGTTTTGTACATACCTAATGCTCAAGAACATTAGATATGTACAAAATATGACAAACACATCATGGATGTAGCTTCTTTTCAACTTCTTGTTTCTTATTTGTCCACAAAATCCAGACTATTGTTTTGCCATTCTGTGCAGCTGAGTCCAATAAAGTCATATTTGACCCTAGTTGACCAGAATCACTCACTGACCACTTTGTTAAGGTCCATCCTACAGGTACTGGGTTGAACCCACTTTTACCTCCAGAACAGCCTTAATTTTGAGCCTTAAAAAGTGTCAGAAACATCCCTGAGAGACTTTTGTCCACATTGAGAAGACAGCATCACAGACTGCATGTCAACTGCATGTCAGCGATGTGCATCTCCTGGGCAGAGGGCTGAAGATGATGGGAGAACTTTGGGTCTCTATCTATAGAGACCCAAAGTTTGTCCAGAATCCATACCCCTCAGCATTACACCAGCAGCAGCAGCTTGGACAAATCACTGAAGGCACAATGCTTTCATATTCCCACCAAAAGCTACAGTGTTATTTATTGGAGGTTTTTGTGTTTTCCTTTTTCTTTTTCCAATCAAATTCTGACCTTCTCATCTGATGCCAAAACTGAAATCAACATTTGTTCAATCACAGACGGCCCAATTTAGTGAATCTTTTCTGTTCTCTGCTGACCGCTGTGGTCTTCTCCTTCTCTGTCCTATTTGCTTCAAGGATCAGCATGATGTCTGTCCAGAGATGGTATCCTGCTTACTTTTGGTGGTTATTTGCTGCTTTTCTGTCATTGTTGCCCATTCTCCTCTGACATCGACAAGGACTTTTCTCCCACACAGTCACCGCTCACGAGACATTTTCCACTCTGTGCGCTCTCTGTAAATCTGAGAGACGGTTGAGTGTGAAGCTCCCAGCAGATCAGTGTAGTTTCTGAAATATCCAGCCCTGTCTGACACTTGCAACCATGCAACATTTAGAGTCTCTTATTCCTCTTTCTTCCCTATTCTGATGCTCGATTTAAACTTTAGCAGTAAGTCATCTTACTTAGGTGGATGCTTAAGTGCACTGAGTTGCTACCATAAAATTGTCTGATTTCTTATTTGTTTCAACAAGCAGTTAAACAGATCTACCTAAAAATATAGGTAGATCTATATACGATTTAATTTAGACGAAATCCTTAAATCAAAGTCAAATATGTACCAGACATACAAGCAATCAAAATTACGTGAAACTAAAATCTTAGCTATCACGTCACAATAAATCAGAATAAAACAAAATGATAAAATATTGCTTTTAGCAAACCTTCTTGTTTAGGTCTTTGGTAATTATATTTAGTCGAGTTATTTTAGTTTTCTGAAGAAGTTCAAACTCAACTGAGACAAAAACAATGACCTTCACACACAAACAAAAAAACAATTTTAAACTATATACATTTTACTAGTGAAAACCTCTTAGTCAAATCCCAAGCAGTCAATTATCAACAGAATGACTCGCTCCAGGCTTGAAGGAGAGATGCAGCCACTGGAGATATCAAATCAGTGAAGCAAACCCTCCGTGTCACACATGCAAATCCTATTAGCAAGAGATTTCCTTTAGGGACACACAGAAACTTTGGCAATTATATGTTTGAGTCACAGTAGACCAGAAATTACCCCGGACGTCCCATTCCAAGTTGATGGATATGCTATGAAGGAAATTTCTTCAGTGATAAGGCAACTTTACTGATCGTTAACGTGGACGATGTTCTCAGAACACTGAAGGTGTGCAGCACTGAAAGGAAGCGAGGTTTACCGTCTTATTCTAGTCTGATTACCAAGAATGTTGCACAAAGTTCACAGAGATCTGACGTAAGAGCCGGCATTGTCTGAAAGCCACAGGTCTTAGAAAGTCACAAAGGTAAATTTGTTCACAGAACGGAAGCAGGATAAATATTTTAACATCTGCCCTGGTGACTGGAAGAAAACTCGTGACCTGAGAGCAAATGGCTTCAGTCTGCAGGAAGGCAGGTCAGAAACAAAAGGTACAGTCAGCTGTATTCAGTCTGAGTGGGATGTAAACACACTGGAACAGCTCTGCTCTGGACTGTCGCTGCATCTTGGCAGGTTTTCTGAGGGCAGGATGGACTAACACTGATCCCACATTCCTGAATCAATCTGGATTAAAATACAATAAATTAATGTATAAATACCTGGAGGTATTTTGAGAAATCAAAAAAGTGATAATGACCTCTTTCAGGGAGGTTAGTATAATAATTCAGAATTATACATAATTTATCCTTACATTAATTTTTTTGCAAAAAAAGTACAAATCTAAAACGTGTATTTTGTATCGTAAACATTGTTCTTTACTTCTACACCCATGAATCAAACTGCCTTCAAAAGTTGATTACTAAAGAAAGTCTAGCTGTGCCAGAACAATCTGTTTCTGTAATTAGAGCTGCGACTGTAGAGTCTTTGGACATCTAGAGTCTGAAGTGTGTTTACTGTTGTTCTTCTTCTTCAAGAAAAAGTTCAAGCGAACATCAAATTATTTTCAAGTCTTATGTTTGAACTTCTCAGAGTCATTCTAGCACAAGAACATCCTTTTTGTTGGGACTGACTGTATTTTTAGGGTTGCTGAACTTCAGGCCTCCTACTTGTTTTCTTTCAGGATCGTTCTGCATTTATCTCTGAAAAGGTCCAGCGTTGTCTGTCAGTGTTACTCTTCTGCACAGTGTTTTGCATATATGAAGAGCACCTTCTTCCACATGTTTGGTGTATTTCCTTCACGGCTCGTTGTAAACTACAAATGGAAAGTTCTTTTCACCTCCTGATCTCATGTAAAAACCGGGTTTGTGCAGCTCAAGAAGACTATCTGTCTTGTAGAAAGGCTCTAATCGCCATATGGTATTTAGCAGTTTAGCAGAAGCTCATCCTAAAGTGCTAACGTCAATTAAAACTATATCAGCCTTTGAAAGATTGCAACCCTTCAGCATCAAGTTCATATTGACATTATAATTGCATGCTTTATAATGCCCTTAGATAGTATATTTATGTTTATTTCTGGTTCCCTCTTGTTTGTGTTTTATTTTGTTCCTGTACTTTCACAGTAAGAGCGTGAATATAAACGTCTAAATACTTGAAGAAGTCTTGACAGCCGATAATCAAAACATCTTTGAACTTCATTCAACTGACAGTTTACAAAACAGCCAAGGGAATTATATGTAAAAATTTATTTAGCAAAAGCTAACTGATGAACGGTTTCAAAGTTAGTAAAAAAAAAAAAAAAAAAAAAGGCTTTGCTGTTAACGCATTAGCAGAAGTGTTCCCACCTTTGGTCACTTATGAAGCCAATTTATTGAACTAAATCTTAAACAAAAACAAATGTACACACATTTAAAGTTTTTTCTTTTCATAGGAAAAACCTAAAAAAAAACATGTATCCTTTTACTTCCAAGTTCTGCAGGTCTGGGATATAAAATTACTCATTGCAACAAAATAAAAATATGGAAAGTTTAAAGGGTGTTGATATTTTTGGACTACTCCCAGCATTTGTCATGTAGTTTAGGCAAAATAAAAGCATTTATAAAAATGTGTGAAAGGTCACAGAAATGATTCTCATCTCCTGTCCAAGAACTTTGCGTGTTGCAGATCAACGTGTGAGGATGTGAGCGTACGGTCATTTCTACCACATTTCTTTCTACCATGTCTGTAACTGTTGTTCTAGGTAACAACATTTGATCGTCACCAGTGGGAGGAAGCTAGAAAAAGTATTATTTTCCATTATTAATTTCTGAAGTCACCATGACTAGAAACAATGGCAGGAAAAGGGCTCCTGTCTGCTGACGCATCATTCGACAACACTCCCTACTCCAGCTCTCTGCCTCCCTTCCTATGTGCCTGTATCTCTGGCAAAAACTTCCAACAAGTTGGGGAGGCAAAAGATAAAAAGTCTCTAATAAAATCAAATAACTGTTAAATCAAAAAGATCTGAGGTAATGTTAAATACAAACAGTATCTAAGAAAATAACAGCTTTGGAACAGTTTGTTCCTTTGCTCAGTTAGGAAGAACAGAATCAGAAACAAAACACAGGAATGATCTTAGAGTCAAAAACTCTTAGTACTCCACACAGTTTGGTTGTTCAGGCATTTTGTTATAAAGCTATGCTTCCACCTTATTTCTAATTAAAAGTTATTTCAATGTTCGGATCACAGAAAGTGTCAGAGGTCCTTTTGAAGCCAGTTTAAAATACCAAAACCTTTTAAAACCTTTTATTTTCAGTGGTGTTTTGGTCTAACTCCTGACCTTTAAGACATCCCTGAATTCACCGAACACAAGACATGAAACGATTAGTTACCCCTGCAAGGAGAACTATTAGTTTGGTATTAACCCTCCAGCGCTTCTGTCCTCTGCATGGCAACTTGCACAAGGTCAGGACAACTGCATGGACTGCCTCCTTAAGTTATTAAACATCTGAGTTTTGTGTTTATTAGAAAAAGGAACTGCATTCCTTATTCTGTTATTCAGAATAAGGAATTTATTTATCACCTCTTTGGTTGCTAGGTTTTCCTCCCTAAAAGAAACTCATAGCTAGCAAACACAATCAAGAAGAAAGATTTTGCTTTTGGAGACATGATGAAGCTGTGGTTTGACCATAATGACCCTGCTGCATTTTACCCAAGTCATGAAGTTACATATTACTAAAAAAACGTATTCCAAATACTAAGAAAATGTGAGTAAACTTCTAAATTTGAAGAAAGTTGGTTTTAAAAAATCCTCAGAAAAATTCTCTTCATCATTAATGAATAATTTTGCTTATTCTAACAATAAACAGGAAATGTTTAATCTGATTTAGTGCCAGACACTAAGAAAGAAAGGTTGTGTCTTTTATATAGTTGTGTATGTAAATATCCACTGTCAACTGAGTCTTTCAGTAAAACCATTTTCCTCTCCAGCCAGCAGTTTGAATGTTTAGCGATTTATCTGAAGTGCTACGCTAGTTTGTGTTTGTTTCCTCTCTGTTTTCATAGGACTGTTTCATAATTAGGCTCAGTTGGAAGTGGATAAAACTTCTTCTGCTTCATAAACTGCGTGTTTTGCTTAGAACGTTGTAACATTTAATGAGCAGTGTTTCGGCTGCTCTCTGTAGCACAGACTGTTTAACCAAACGTCACAGAACGGATGGGAAAACGCAGCAGCAAATGTAACCTGTCTGCCGCTGTGAACTTCACCGTAAAGGTTGACAGATCAAGAGTCTTTGTATCACCAATAAAATGTTATTTAAGGTGATTTTGCAAGCCACACAAGGTAGCTTGCTAATGTAAGTCCAAACAGTACAACAGCAACAAGAACGGTGAGACGAGTGTAATCAATGACTATAATATGAATTATTTAAACAAAAATAGAAACTTGAAATTGGGCAGCTAGTTTAAACATTTTCACCTTCAGATGAGGAAGCTTCAGTCCGGCAGATTTTTATTTTCTTTGAACAAACTATTCAGAGGGAACCGATCCAAATGCAATGATTGACAGCCTACAAGAATACAATGAGGATCTGACAAGAAAACACAGAGAGAGAAGAGTGATTACTGGTAAACAAGAACCAGGTGTAAAAGGACCAAAGTATTGGACTCAACAAACCATGAGGAAAAAAAACAACAAAAAACAATAGGAGCCCACAATAGTAACATTTTCCCAAAATAAATAAAAAGATAAAATGAAATCACAAACCCCTCTAAATCAACAACAGAGAGTGGAATAAACATAATGGACTCTTATATATATATATATATATATATATATATATATATATATATATATAAAACCAACAGGTACTGACATTTATCAAATAAATAAGCTGAATGTTTGGTTTCAAATTCAAGTTTATGTCCACCTTTTCTATCTCTCTGAATATTTGACAAGAATAATAAGTTTTGTTTATAATTTTTGCCAATCTAGATAAAAACAATTGTTCAGAACATATTTTCTGAAGTACTAAAACGTAATTTCAAAAAGTCCATGTTAGGAATGCAAAATAAGAGGGTTTTCACTCTGTCATCACTGAGTTTGGTCAGATATATTGCTTCACTCTTCTTGTAGATGCTGCGTTGCAACATTCAGTTCTTGGCAACGTTGTTAGGTAACAGTAAGCGCTGTTAAAACTGAGAACTGAACAGAGTTGCACGTTCCACTCACAATGCCGCCTGCTGCAGAAAACCTTTTCAGAAAACCTCAAAAGAGCATATTTCATCATTTATAGCACTTTGACATTGGTAATTAACTTCTGAATTATCTGTGACAGTAATAAGTGGCTCCTTGTGCCAAAAATAAATGAATATTGTGGCAGTAGGTGTAGTTTCTGCTCCAGTTCTGACCAGCATTTTTGCTCCGATGCTCCTGGGTGAGCATCAACGCTTTTTTCTGTACCTTGGTAGCAGGATAGCCAATGCGTTGTGATGTATAGGTGATGATGGACCCAAATGCAGAACGGCAGAGGCTTTGAGTAGATGATGTGTATTTTAATGAAAAGACAAAGGATAAAACTGAACCAAATCACAGGGAATACAGGGAGCCAAACAGAGCAAAAAACAGAGATCCAGAAGAAAAGAGCAACAGGGAGGTAACATGGCGATGAATACAAAAGTAAGGAGTGAGAGAAGAAAAAGAGAAAACTTGCACATTACTTTATATATTTGCCCATTATTTCCAAACATTACACCAGATGCTTTGACCGGTTACTCTGTATTTTAGCCTTTTTGCGAAATACCTTTTTACTCTTACCGGAGTAATTTCTTGAACACCCTACCCATCTCTAGTCACCATCCACATTTTGAAGTGAATTCCTGTTTGTGGGATTCACCGCTCTAAAGGCTCTTAATCAAGGGAATAATAAAGTTACTTATCTCCTTTGAAAAGAAACCAAAAAAACAGTGAAGACGTCAGTCATGACTTTTTAAGTTTATTTATATTTTCTATCTCTAAATTCTGATTATATTCAGTTTTTTTCGCCTTCATCAATGTTTGGGCCTCTTTGCAGAGCTTCAGAACAATCAGTCCTGATGCTGTGAAGCTGAGCGGCCTGCCTGAGGTCAGTGTGACGGCTGTGTCACCTCTTGCCTCTGTGGCCAAAGCGCAGAGGCCTTTCTAATAGCTGGACGAATATCTTCCGTATATTGTTACACCAGGTCATCACCTTTTCCACAGTGGAATTAGCAGGCCAGTTCCTGCCAAAGATGCACTGCAGCCAGACAGAGAGACTGAAGGAAGAAGGGAAAAATCCAAGAATTTCCTCTGACATTCAAGAGGTCGAACCATTAAAACAGAAAGCTGCTTCCTGGTTAGTTTTGCATTGTTTAAGGATGACCCCTGGTTGTACTTAAAAACCAGATTCACTGATGTTTGACATTGGCTGCCATGCTGAACAGTTTCTCACTGCGTATCGGTTGCCCCGTCCTCCGGTCCGTCCAGCAGAATGTTGGCAGGTGAAATCCCTGCCGTGGGACTCGGCGAGCCTCTCGGGTGTCTGCTTTAAGTTCATTCAGCCTTTTTCCTGCTGTCCTGAAGGGGACAAGAGGCTTCTCTTTTGCTGACTCCGTGCTGACTGGGACGCAGACGGGGAGAACGTTTCGAAAAGCAGTCTGCAGGCATCCCACAAGGCAGTTCCCCCGAGTTTCATTTCATCCGCCCCCGCCCTGCTGCACATTTACTACCCCCCTCCCTCCCATTCGCAGTTGTTTGTTGGCTCTGTGTGATCAGCTGCAAGTGGGTGTCTTCATTCTGGCCCTCGAGTTGTTGCTTAGATGACAACTACTGTCAGCATCAGATGTCTGCGTTGTCGTTGATCAGGGAGTCGCACAAACCCGACGTGACGCTGGAACTTCAGGCAGAAGCTGAGGGCGACAAAGAGGAACTCTGATGAAGACGAAAACAGTTTCTTTACAGAAAGTTGGGATTGTACAGGAGCAACTACCCCGAAAAGAACGGATATCTACTAAACCTGCTGGTGTTATTCTAAGAAGAGTTATTTTCGTCACTGTCACATAATTACACAGGGCAAAAGGTTTTTAAAAATAAAAATCCTCCCTTCAGCGTGGTTTATGATGCAGGACTGTATCACTTAAAAATTTGAGTATTGCGTAAAAGTGCAGAAAAAGACAGTCATGTATTCTACAGAACCATCGCATCTTGAGTGAAATATTTCAAAACTTTGTTTGTTGTAATTTTGATTAATACGACTTACAGATAACGACAACCCAAACCTGAAAATGACTCCGAAAATTTGAATGTTGTGAGTAATGGAAACTCATGATATCAAAGCCTAATTAACTTGAAACTCCTGTGTCAAACTCAAGGCCCGGGGGCCAAATCTGGCCCGCTGTAGCTTTTTATGTGGCCCTCTAGACTCAAGGTTACATCAATAAGTTCCTCCAGTTTGTCACAAATCTGCTAAATTCACACAAAATCAACAGATCCCCACATTTTTTTCCTGATTTTTCTGCAAACAGCACAAAAACAATCACATAATCCTGCATGTACTGATCAGTGTGAAAAAATGTTTAACATTATTTCATTTTAAGAAGCACTTATTGAATGTAGAAACAAACAGCTGTTTATTGATATTTTAACAGTTCAATGGCTTTTATCAATACATTCTGGCACAACCGGCCCTTCAGGAACATTCAGATTTTTAATTTGGCCCAAAATGAAAATGAGTTTGATGCTTTAAATGGCCTTTCACTCTGGGTCAGTACAGGCTACACAATCTGCGCAGAAAATTCTCAATATATTCAAGAACAGAGCAGTAACCAGGTGCGTCCATGAAGGGTTAACAAATTTTGTGCTAAACAAATTTTCTTTCTTTCTGGAACAGGCTTTGTAAAATAAAAATAAAAAATCTGGATTTGGGTTCCCTAAAACGTCGTTTTCGAAAACGGTTAAAAACTTTCAGTAAGACTTTTTCCTGTGTGAACCGGGCCTCAACATTACTTTGAGTCCGTTTTCCAGCAGGTGGGTTCGTACAGAATGAGGTTAAAATAAACTACTGGCGTGTCTTCTTGTTTCTCTAACAAGTTTTTTTTTTTTCTTAGCTATTATTCTGAGCTCACATCATGACCTGCGTGATGATGGTTATGACTTATGCATAAGTCATAACCACAACGACTCAAAATGGCTCTGAGTCATTATGGTGCACGCTTTCATAAGCTCCACCCGCATCTTTGAATTTGGAGGAATCAAACAAACCTAAAAAATTACATCTATTGATATATTTAAAAGATTTTGCACAATTCATAAAATTCCTATTTGTATATTTGCAACAGTTATCTGATATCCTAAATGATCAATCTGAATGATCGACTGCAGTGCATAAAACAGATGACGTGTTAAAGTCGTAAATTAAAATGGCTTAATATTAATTTTCTTGTGTAAACTAAATTTACAGTAGATTTTCCATGTGACCTACTGGACTTTAAATAATACGCAGTCAAGCAAAAATTCTCTTGATTTTTGCCACACAAGTTTTAAAAAGCTTATTTCATTTATTCTGATTTACACTGAACTTGTTTTTGAAGACAGAAACGTCAAAATGTTCATTAGTCAATAGACAAAGTTGGTTTATGATATGCTGTGGAAAAACTCAAACAAGTCCTATTAAAGTACTACAGCGTATTCACACTTCAATAAAGCTACATTAAAAGGAATAAAGCAGGAGCTTTTGGATGACAATTCCCTGCAGTAGTGGTAAGTTATTTGTTTGACCTTTTTACACATTTTAGCTCTTATTTTTCCAACAATTATCTCCAGTTATTAAAAAATGATCGCTAATGGCCTGCTGGGCAGATTAACCCGTGGGCGTTCACCCATACTGAATTATTATTCTTCCTGAATCTGTTGAGTCCAGTTTTTTCCCACAGTCGCTTCGGCTTCTGCTGCCGCGTGTTTGGGTTTTTCTGCCTCTGACTGCTCCCTCAGATGAGCGGCTCTCAAAACACCGGCCCCCTGGATTATTAATATTTATCATTCGCACATCCTGCCGTGAATTATTCTCCAGAATAGGATGAGATTTTGTCAATAACTGAAAAAAAACAACAGAAAAAAAATGAGATCATGTTTATTTATAAGAACAGGGGCGCCTCTTTGAGGGAGGATAATATTTGGGCCTTGCATGCCCGCGGTGTGACCTTCGATGATGTCAGGAGTGACACAGCGAGCGATCAGCTCTTGTGTCATTTGGTGGGTTTGCAGGATGTGTAGCAGTGTGATGCAGAGCAGGTTATATAGACACACCCCAGGCATCCTGAGCGGCTCATTTCATCCCATTTTCACCACAGAAGGACTTTTTAAGTAGATGTGTAATTGCCAATACAAGAAGCACCTGTGTTTATCCAATAATAGCCTGGATCAGGACGGCTGCCAGCCTGACTGCAGGTTCTGGTTTCCCTTCTAGACATCCTTAGCAGGTCAATTATAGCAGCCAGCATCTAACTGGAGTTCAGTTATACAAACATTTGCTGGTTATCGCACTGAAAGATGTGACAGTGGTGAGAGATAAATGTTCCAAACGAGCCAGCTCTGCGGTCTTCAGCCGTCTTCTGAAACACTGCCAAAGAGATTTGCTCAATCACTTCCTACATTTTCTACTATAGAAGTCTGAATTTACATAGAAGTCAAATTGAGAAGTTAGAGATTGCTCTTTTCTTTGTGTGGTATTTTGCAATGTATTGCTCAAAACGCTGGTGAGACATCATGGCTGTGTCTCGGTATTTGGTCTGAACGCCTGTGAATGTGACCTTGATGTGATTCTGGCTCCTCCAGGAGGAGCAAATATTTAATTTTTGGGTGACATGTCATTAGTCTGATCAGTGTTTTCAAGAAGAGTTTAGATCTTGTTGAAATGTTAGTGAAACTAACAAACAAATACATTTTTTTGTAGATAAATGGTATAAACAGGTTATTTAGGATCCTATCTTTATGTTTCTGTGCAAATTTTGGCATTTTCGTGTAATAGTAATAGTTCTTCATTATTTTGGCTAAAACCATCTCACTAGAGGTGTTTGTGCAGTTGAATTTTCCTGTTGGTTGCAGCGCTACAGCTCGTTACAACTTCATCACAGTTCAGATGTAAAACCGCCTCAGACTGAGTGTGACCATGGTGAGCACTGACCGTAGTACTCAGCTTTGCAATGTAAATGAATTGTCATTCATTTACAATGAGGACACAGAGTGGAAAGGGTCTCCTCTCCTCTGACTACTGGCAAAGGTCTGACGTTGAGCGGATGATTGTCAGTGCTGAGGAAACCGCAAAACCACAAAGAAGAAGAAGACGACAGGAAGTGGTTGGAGGATCGTGGCGCATCGTGGTTTTTGATGACTTATTGTGGGAACAAACTTATTTTAATTGCATTTAATTGCAGATAGTGTCCCCAAGTGGTCAGACATTTCTAAGTCACTTTCAATTTCAGTTTCAAACATCCAGCATCCCAGTGTGATTGACTCTTCATTAGCGCAGACAGAGCATTTGCATAGAGATAGATGAGATTCAATAACGTTATTATGGTCTCATTGTTGTGATTTTTAGGTTGTGTGGATGATGTATATGTGCTGTTTTCCTACATGTTCATAGCTGAGGATCATCACACATAGAAAGGAAATGCTAACATAGCATTTCTACGCATGCTGTTGATTTTAAGGGTAATTAGATGATTGTATCAGGGTTCCTTCGACTATTTAATTTAGAAGCTGAATTCAGCATAACAACTGATCTTTTCGACTGCAACCTTGCTAATTCAACATGTGAATCCTTAATCTTGTTCATGTGGCAGCAAAGTTAACATTTGATTTACCTTGTTCAATGTTCTTTGCTTCATTCCCATCAATTTTTAATAGATGTTTTTTGTTATTATATAAAAATACTTTCTTACCTGCATTTTTATGACTGAACGTGATGAATTACCTGAATATAGATCGAAAAAGCCATTAATGTGATAATGTGGAGACACCAGAATGTATGTAGTATTTAAAAAAATAATAGATTAATGGTTTCTTAAAATATCATAATAGACAGTATTACCAGTGTGTTTTGGACTCTTAATTGCAATAATCTCACACATTCCTCCCAAGTCCTCGTAAATTTTCCGTATAGGACGAATAAGAGCTGAGTCATGCTGGCCGAGATAAGATCTTCCATGACAAACATTGTCCCGTTCTCATTGTGTTTGTTTGGTTGCAGGCACGCGGCAAAGCGCTGAACAGGGACCCCCAGCCCACAGAGATCAGAGCCATTGTTCCAGAAGGTCACCAGGTCATGACCTGACACAGGACACCAGTGGGAGGTGAGAGCCTCTGTGGGGGAGATCCAGGAGTCACAATTACTCATGCAGTTCCTCGCAAAATTATCATTATTTCTTTGTTAAGCTTTATTATGTTAAATTTAAAGGCTTCAATGAATTCAGGATTTTATGTGATGAACTAACATAATTTGTAGGGAAAGGATGTATGTTTTCATATGCAGATGAAAAATGTGGCGTTTTTTATTTATTTCTTTTTCTTTTTTTATCAATAGATTCCCACTTGGATTTACTCTTTTACTGACTAAATAATTTCTGAATAAAGTTGGATGCACTGAATTATATTTAGGCATATCCAACTAACAGAAGGGTGAACACAAAAGGACACTTTTTAGATTTTTATATGTTCAAGAGGCCTTATACTCGTCCCTAAAGATAAACTTATTTTCAGATGAGGAGATCTGGATGTGTCTGAAGATAAAGCATTACCTAATAAAACTGTATTGCTTTTTATGAAAAGTAAACAAAATCTACATCTTAAAGCCACGAAGGCCACAGCCTTCCCATGAAAGGTTAAGCAGACGGTTGTCTTGTCGGCTGAAAGCTTTATGAGATAACTTTGAATCCCAGATGTCTCGGTGTGCGTTGTTTGTTGTGGGACGTCTGAGCACAAGGCCACAACTTTCTCCTGTCGGCCATCTTCTTCCCACCGCTGCCAGCCCGCGTTCCGCCGTGACATTCTCCGCACCTCAAAACTTAAACCTCAAAAATGCTCCGAAGACACAGCACCTCCATACATCTGGGTCAGCACAGACTGCACAGCGTGATCCAGCTGAAAAACCTCCAAAATGAAATGTACATAGAGTGACTGAAGATTGTTGCTAACATGATGCACATGGAGTTTAGGTCAAAGGTCTGTATACGCTCATAGACAATAATTATGCATTAATTTGGGGGGATTTATGATGCATTTTTAATTTATTTTACTCCATGGAAGAACAATTACATAAGGCACAACTTCAGTGATTTTCAAAATTAAAATTAGGAGCACAGCTTTAAGTTAATTGTGGATAGACTCATATTTTTATATATACACCCCCAACATTTGGATAAATATCCCCTACAAAGTTCCATCTCTGCCACAGTCAAACCAGAAGCTTAAAGTCAGCTTCCTGTGTTCACTCCAACAATATTGTACATGTGCTTGGTAACATCGTCTAGCTGCAACACCCAAATGTATCCAAGTTTTCTACATTTGACCTTAACTATCAACATCAGACAGGAAAATTGGTTAGCGTAGCATACCTGCGCATCACTTCTGTTAGATGTTTCCAAACACTGAGACTTGCATCAGCAGGACTGGACTCACTGCATATTATCATTTGTCCCCTTCCAAGACGTACAAATCATAAAAACATGTGCTGCTAAAATAGTTTGAGTCGTAAATGCAACTTTGTTGGCCGTTTCTAGGTTAGCTTGGCACAAAGGTGTAGGTATATGGAGCCTAGGCAAGTGTGTGGAACAGGAGAGTCTCTGCTGTTTAATTGAAGTGTCGCCGTTGGAACCATATGGATAGATGGATGAAAGATTCATTCATGGAAAAAGTTCCAACTGCTTTTCTAAAGGGCCATTGGGCTTTCGGTTCTGTCTGGGTAGAGAAAGCTGAACTATGAGAGGAATGGGAACGTTTTTCTATCCTCAGAAAAGAACAGCTCAATAAATCATTAAAAGCCTAACATTCACATGACATTCACAGGTAAACTTCATGAGGTAAACCCTCATAGGTAAATATCCAATGTGTTAACTGCTGATATTTAATGTGGCCGTGTTTCTGTGGGAACCATGTTTGAAAACTTCGCCCAAACTTTTTAATGAAGCTGACCCCTTTCAAAGTGCTGATTTTGCACAGAAGCTTTTTCTGAAAACCTCGCTTTAACTTCTCCTTCAATATTCATCAAACATGTCAAAGATCTGCAGACCTGGGGGAAATGTTCCTCCGCATGCACTCTGCCTGAAAACTCAAGCAGACCTTCATTTCCCAGAGTGTGCGAGCGACGCATGGTGTCGTGGACGAGTACGTGGGCACCTGACATGTTCTGTGTTTCTGAATCAACTTAAGGATGGAACAGGGTTAGGAAAAGCATGGGAAAGTACCAAAGTACAGCTTATGAAATACCATTTGAGAGAAAGGTAGAGACACCTTGTCCGCCGTGGGACAATGGATAAACAGCATTTGATCACGTCATTCTTTTAGCAACAGGATGCAGCCAGGAGGGAGAGCAGGGCTGCCTGGTCAAGCCAGACAGGTAGTCTGTTGGTGACTTGTCGGCCTGCATGACTTTAACCAGTCTGTAAGGACATTCTCCCTCCTGCATCCTGAAATGGACCAGTTGTCCCGCTGAGCGCTGGCAGCATCATCTGAGGACAACCTCTGTTTGTGTGATCACAAGCAAAGATTAAGTCTTTTGATTGAGGCACAAAAAAAGGGTTTAGATCACAGTTTGCTGGAATAAATCCATGGAATGTGATAAAGGAGGACTTCCTCTGAGAAATCAGCCTGGCGTGAGTAAAAAAACAAACAAAAAAAAGGTCTAAAACTGCCACAGAAGGTGCCAGGGAAATCTTTCTTCTACTTAATATTTTAGAATATTCTTCCCAATTGTGAAAAAATTATTTTGCATTAAACTGACTTTCCCTAGCTATTTAAATCTGCACTTAACAATAAAAACAGATCCTCATAAAAGGCTATGAGGATCTGCATCATTCTTCATAAACCCCCAAAATTGTTTAAGTGCAGTGCCATGCGCCGACCGCGCCGCACGTGGAGCGTGTCGCAGCACCTCGTGCAGCTCTGGATGCGCGATCCGCACCAAGTTACATTCACACAACCTGGAAGATGCTCTTCCAGGCGGCTCCAAGGTAAACCTTGACTATAAACGCCATAGCGTTTCCATCCTTTTCACTTTGCTGCTCCATGGAGCTCCACTCATGTTAACTTAGTCCGTAGAAATGGTCTAGCTAATTTGCCATCTGTTGCTAAGTGACTGATGATGACGACATTGGTGGATGGCTGGTGACAAGCTTTACCTAGAATACATTTTGTGTGTCATAAAGTTAAATGTAAGAGTAAAAATAAAGCCAGTCATGTAGCACAACATTTTATCCAAGATTTTACACCCACTATGTCACTAAAATCAGTTGGTCTTGTAAAGTTTTTAGCAACCATGAATCCACAATGACTGGTGCAGCCTACTATATAATTCACTGAGGCAACATTTTATATAATCTTTTATACACCGTACTCAACAGGTGTGCACCGAGTTTTCCAGCTTTTGTCAAACGTGATAAAGACTTGGATCCCTGAAGTCATATTCTGCCTCCCATCCAGGCCCCCCTAGGCC
This sequence comes from Alfaro cultratus, assembly GCA_903066825.1. Lineage (NCBI taxonomy): Eukaryota > Metazoa > Chordata > Actinopteri > Cyprinodontiformes > Poeciliidae > Alfaro > Alfaro cultratus. Next base: position 10,720 of record CAEFZX010004336.1, on the reverse strand, counting down.
CGGACTGGGGGGCCCGCCGCCCCCCAGCTCCCCCAGAAGCTCCGCCCCTGGTGAAAGCTTAAAAAAAAAAAGAGAATATTCTTAGTTTCCCCAGAAATACTTAAAAAATTTCATGTTGTCTTGTCTTTATGACTCCAGTATCTTGGTTCTTCTTGTAGTTTGTGTTATTATAACCTTAATAGATAAGCAATATTTGATAGTGGTATCCAAATACTGATAATCCATATATGGAAATGTTTTCTAGTAGCAGGTCAGGTTATGAGTTTTTCTTTTCAACACACTCTAAGATCAAAACCATCTGCATTAAATCAACTTGAACCACATTTGGATGGATTATGCGATAATAATTCAAATCACCACTGAAAAATTCTGTCACACAGAATTAAAATGAGCTACATTTTACCACTGGGAGACGTATGCTCTATGTTACAACTATTTCTAATCTCTGATGCAGTAAGCATGTTTGTTTTGTTTGTTTGTTTGTTTTAGCATCTCTAATAAGGGGTTCATTGCAACAAGCGGTGAAGGTTCACCCCTGACCACAGTTCTGCAAGCTCAACTCTGAAGAGAAACATTATTGAAGATGACATTCTTTACGTGTTGATAGATCAATTGTCTCATCTTGTTCACCTGATGTCATGGCGACAACTTGAGGTCCCACTCCCTCTACCCGGACTCTGTTTTTCGTAAGAAATGCCCCCACCCACCAAACATCCTCTGTGTCACTCTTACTAGTCTCCACAGAGACAGGAAGAGGAAGTTGATTGTGTGTAGCAGCCAAACACTGATCAGGTTTACCCCTCCTCTGAAAATAAACCAGCATCAGAAGCGTTGAGGCTGTGCGACAAACGGCTGTTTATCATATTAAATGTTGAAGAAGGGGGGGAAAGTTGTGGTGGTCAGCTTTGGTGTTCCAAGTCAGGCAAAAGGAGCTTATTGATATATTTCCTCAGCTGAAGACGGCGGGGTTCTGCTTCACTCTGGGGAACAATGACCCGCTCTGGGAGCGTTCACCTCTGCTCTATTTTCAAGTCAAAGCAGGCTGAGTTCACAATGGAAAATAACTGACAGCAAGACTCCACTGTGAAAGGGCCAATCAAAGTTGATCATTATAGTCATATGAAAACTGGATGGCATTAATTTAACACATTTAGTGCCTTTATAAAGAACCCCTGTTTTATGTAGCACACCGATGCAGGGAAGTGTTTTTTATACATATTTAAATATTTTATAAAAATCTGAAATGTGTGGTGTGCACCTGTTGAGTCAATCTTTTGTAGAGACACATTTCCTTGCAATTACAGCAGCAGGTATTCTCCTATCTATCTAGAAAATGGAGGTTCTAGACCAGGATTGATAAATGTTAAATATTGAGATACATTAAATTAAAAATAAGGTCTCATTTGTTTATCTCATTAAGAGACGTGCTAGCCAGTGCAACGGGTGAATTGGTTTCTACGACAGCATGTCAGGGCTACTGTAGATAAATTTTTAAAAAAGCAGCGGTAAGTTTCTGCCAAAAATCTCGGACGTTTTGAGATAAATCAGAAAACTACTTGAAAAAACTTGTACATTTTTGAGTTTGAAAAGTTGAAAATTGGCTAGAAAAAAAAGAAGTTTTGAGATTAAAACCAGAAATTTTGTAGAAAAAACGTGTACATTTCTGAGTTTCAGAAGTCCAATATATTTGACAGTTGAGACTCAGAAATATTCATGATTTTTTCTAGAAAATTTCAGAGATTAATCTCAAAATTTCTGATTTTTTTTGCCGGAAATCTACTCCTCCTGTTTTTTCTTTCTAAAGTGGCTCTAAGTCGCCGTCGTATCTGCGTCTTGACATCAGCATGTGCAAAACGTAACATCTGTCATCATGCTGCTCATTCTGCCAAGCAGACGTTGTGTGATTGAAATATAAACCAAAAGTTTTTTCAGCTCACCTTTCAAGTCACGTAAAATATTATTTCATCTCACATTCTGTTCTCTGGGACAGCTCCAGCTGGGAACAGGATCGTGTTTCTAGAAACAGAGAAATCTGATCACGTCTAACAGTTTACATGAGGTTAATGTGGGTTTAGGACATTTGAGAATATAGACAGTCACACTGCCAGGACTTCACACACAGACAAGAAGCACCGATCGTAAACAGCACAGCGTGGTGCTGCTGCTGCTGCTGCGGAAACAAATACTCTGACGTGCATTTAGAAAAGTTTACACAATAAATTGTATTCAGTTTAGCATTAAATCTGCAATCAGACTCTAAAAAATGTTGCAAAACACAACAGTTGAAATGTTTGGCGCTCATATATTTGCCATACTGCACTGGAGATTGCTTGGAGATTGTGCTACAAACGCAGATGTAAAGGGATTCTTTTACTAAAAATATTTAAGATTGTTACTGTAGCATATACTTTTAAAGCTTCACATATGCAACCCAGATTTCTTTTGATTGGAGTCAAGCTGCTGAAGTCTTTTCTAGACTGAGACAAGACAAGATGTCTGCATTTATTTAAGATTAGTTTAACAGAGGGAGATGCCACTTCTGAAGGGATTATCTTTTAAATAACTAATTAATTAATTAAATAAATAAATAAAGCTAAGTCGCTAATCTCATCATAAATTAGGAGAGCTACATTTATGTTTTTGGCGGTTTCAGACCTCCGTACTACAAACTCCCATCAAATGATAAGAAACAAAAAGAGGGTGCATTGTGAAAGATCTATAATTGATCTGATTTTAGCATTTGTAAAGTAAATTTCAAATATCTTTATTAACGTGCAGCTGCTTGACTTACGGCCCATGATTTGGTTTGATGGATGGATTAGATTTTCGAGTTGGGCAAATCAATAGCATTCACCTGACGGCCTCCACTTGACTTACTTTGGTTATCATGTTTTTCTCAGGTCAAAATACCTTTAAATTATTTACCAGATTTGCAGTTATTTTCATCCATTTCACAATATTTTGATTTTCTTATGATAATGGGAATAATTCCAGCAGCATCGACTGAGCCAATGCCGTCCACTGAGGCTCCAGACTGAGTTTTATTCTGCTTTCTGTTCAGTATTGAAACAAAAACCCTTCTCTCATTTATGACGTAAACATAAATAAAAAACACATCTTCATCTTTTGTTAGTCAAGCTCCTCCTGGATGTTTGACACTCATAACCACCACTGAATAAATACTAATATCTTTGTGTGTTTCGTGGTTTCCACGCTGCTTTTCCACACACCTTGGACCAGTGGGTGTTGTGTTGGCGGATGCGCGTAGATCCTTTTTTGCACTCACACACGTTTGTTTCATGTAACACGGATGCAGATGCTGCTGCTGCACGCACAACATTTATACGTAGAGGCTCCTTTTAAATCCATGCACAGCCACAGGAGTGGGCTGGAGCTCGGATGCAGCAGCCGTGGTTCCTGCCCCCCCACCGTCAGGAAAAGCTCTGCGTGACGCCAGGTTGATTCATTTCCAACGTTTCTACACATGCATCCTTCTTTTCCCTCCATTTGCATTGAGTCTTATTCACTAGGAGTGCAGCGTTGTTTTTTTGTTAGGGGCCAGACCCAACAGAAGTCCTGTTACCGTGGCGTCACCCTCCCCATCCCGCCGGAGCGTTTTCATTAAACCCTTTGTGTGGCAGGTGTGAAAGATCACACAGCGGGGGAAGCCCTCTTCTCACACTCACTCATCACTATGCATGCTTTAATCACACACACACACACACACACATATTCATTATTCACCTCCCACTGGCTATGAATTATTCAGCACTTGGATTTCCACTTGAGATCAGCGATGGAAGATGCAATGAATGCCTCTTCCTCTTTTTTTTATATTTATTTCCTCTTTCCTCTCCTGCCTTTTAGCTCAGGCTTTCATGCAGCATTGTGAGTCTTGCATATATATGGGCTAAACATGAAATAAAAAATTGCTGTCCTCCAAAATGTTCCAAGCTTTTTCAGAAACGGACAGAAAGATGTGATTTTTTTTGCTTTTGCGGATGTTGTCTAAAATATTTGCAAAGTCCCTTATTGCTACAGCGCATTGCTAAAGTATTCACACCACTTGAGTTTGAGTGGATTTTAATGGGACTCTACATGATACACCAACACAAAGTAGTGGAATTAACCAATGTGTTGTTTTCACATTGTTTGTGCGAATTCAAATAGGGAAATAGTGGTTTACATTTGTTTTAAACCCTCTTTACTCTGATACACAAAACAAGAAGTCGCCTTTGAAGTAATAATCACAGAATCCACTGGTGTGTAAATTTTAATGTTAGTTTAAATGTAGGAGTTCATTGAAAACTTGAAGGGAAGATGGTTGTAGCTAAATTCTGGTCCATCAATGAAAGTTGGATCAAATAGTTTCTATCCAACCTAACTAAGCTTGAGCCACTTTGCAGGGAAGAATGGGTGAGTGCTGACTCAGCAGGACTAAATATGTATACACTCACCAGCCACTTCATTAGGTACAACTTGCTAAGCACACCTTGTTACCATCTGAATGTCACAGCAGAAATCGAGACTCTTTCCTGTTCCTGTCTGACAGGAGTGGGGCCCGGTGGGGTATCTGCTGCTGTAGCCCATGAGCCTCAAGCTTCGATATGATGCTCTTCTCCACACCTCGGCTGTAACAAGTGGTTATTTCAGTTACTGTTGCCGTTCTATGGCCTCAAACCAGTCTGGCCATTCTCCTCTGGCCTCTGGCATCAACAAGACATTTGTGCCCACTGAACTGACCTCCGCTGGATATTTTCTCTTTTTCAGACCGTTCTCTGTAAAATCCCAGTAGATCTGCTGTTTCTGAAATACTTAGACCATCCAGACCCAACAACCATGCCACGTTCAGTCACTTAAATCACCTTTCTTCCCCGTTCTGTTGCTCGTCGTCTCGGCCATGTCTACATGCCTCAATGCATTGAGCTGCTGCCATGCGATTGGCTGATTTGACATTTGCGTTAACGAGCAGTTGGACAGGTGTACCTAATAAAGTGGTTGGTGAGTTTATGCACACAGTACAACACTTTACTGGTCTTTACTTTTAAATAATGACAATAATAAGAACAACAACAACATGTTCTTCCATTTCATAACTGTGTACTATTTTGTTTTGCTCCATCGCGCAAAATCCAAACAAAATGCGTTGAAGGTTGTGGGTGTAATGGTACAAAATGTGAACATTGTACATAGTAAGGGATATGTGTGTGTGTGTGTGTGTGTGTGTGTGTGTGTGTGTGTGTGTGTGTGTGTGTGTGTGTGTGTTTGCAATGTGGTCCTATAAAAGATAAAAGAGTCCTTTGAGTCCCTCCTGTCACAGAAAATTATGAGACATCTATATCCAGAGTGGAGGTCGCTGATCTCTGCCTCCCTGCTGCTCGTTCCCTCCACCGTTATCTGTGACGGCCGTCAACAGGTTGCAGTCAATCCTTCGCCACTGGTGGGTCTCACACTCACATCAACATGGTGTGTGAATGAACTGAGGCTGCAGCACAACCAGTTCATCTGTCTCACCCGGCACAGACAGGTGGACGACTGGAACCTGGATTAAAACTCGATCGAGGGTGCGTGTGTGTGTGTGTGTGTGTGTGTGTGCGTGCGTGTGTGTGCGTGATTGAATGGGTTGCAGAACTCGCATCTTAAAACGTGTCTATCATGATATTAGCTGCTGTTGCTACTGGCAACCTACTGTTAGGAAAAAGAGAGGCTTTTATCTATGTGGTGCCATTTGTATTGTTACACTGTAAAAAACTAACAGCGATGTTTTTGGTTTATTTAGCAAAAAAATAAAAAATGTCCATTCATTTATCAAAGTCATATTTTCACCATGTTTTTTATGAATTTATAAATTTCTCAGTTCCAAACTAAAAATTTTATTCACAAGCTAAACATTTAGTTTACAAAATAAAAACATTATCTGCTAATTAAATATTTAATTAGGGAACTTAATATTTAGCTCTCTACTAAATGTTTAAGTCTGAGCTAAATATTTAATTTGTGAACCAAACATTTAGTTCCAAATTGAACATGTACTTTCCAAAATAAATAGTTCGGAATTAAATATACAATGTTCAAGATAAATATTTTCTTCGGAAAATAAATATTTAGTTTGAAAAGCTAATTCTTGGTTGAAAATTAAATGCCTAGTTTGGAGAATAAATATTCACTTTGGGATTAAATATTTAATTGAACTAAATTTGTAAGTCTGAGCTAAATATCTAAATTGCAAACCAAATATTTAGCTTCCCAACTAAACATTTAATTTGCAACCTTAATATTTAGCCTGCAATATAAATATTTAGTTTGTGAATTTAATATTTAGTTTGGAACTGTGACGTATAAAAATGAATGACTAACATGGCAAAAATGTGAATGAACTCCCATTTTGTCAAAAAAAATACTGCTGTTACTTTTTTTACTGTGTAACTTTACAAACGGCATCATTTATTCATCACTGAATGCAAAATGTAGGAATCGTGGAGTCCAGTCCAGACTGGGGGGTTATTACTTCCTCAGCGGGTTGAAAACACGTCTTATCCCTCTGTGCATTTCCAGGGTACATCTGCAGCCAGCATGATGCCGCCTCCTCTAACTGAGCTGCTGCTGCTGCAGGAGAGCAGCCATGAGTAAAAGCCCCGGAGGAACGCTCGGCTCTTCCGCAGGCTCCTGATCGCAGCCCGGGCTTTGGCAGCGAGAGCCGCTGGCACGCGGTGAGACGCAGCAGGAGTAAAGCGAAGACTTCCTGCTCTGCCATCCGTGCGCCCACTCAACCAATCTGCTTTGGGTTTTCTTTATCTTCCATGTTCCAGAGAAGAGGCTGATTCATGCTATGATGATCATAAAAAAAAGTCTGACAGCAGTTTCACATTGTGAGCTTTAGCAAGCAGCAATAACTCTGTAGAGTGACTACATTAGATATATAACAGTCGGAAAGACTGGACTCACATGTACTGTTGTCCAATGTGTGCTTTAGAAACACATGCGCATCCGCAGAGGTTTTTCACATGTTATTACATAACAGCCACAAACTTCAAAGGTATTTTACTGAGATCTTCAAGGCAATTAACACAAATTGGAGCATATTTGTAAAGAAGGAGGATGTTTTTACCTGTAAAAATTTGTATTTGCAAGTCTGTTAGTATATAGACATGCAAATCTGTGAGACGTATACTAATAGGTTTCGCCCAGTCTTTTACAGAAAGTAACTTTAACTCAGTGGAGAACATCTGAGAACAGTCATTTCAAGCTGTGACAGATTGTCAACCTGATTTATGCTCATGTTTTTTCAGTTTTAAACACACGGATGAATCTTCCACACCTCTGGCTGCATGTTTGGAGTTGTTGTCCTGCTGGAAGGCGAATGTTCACCTCAGCCTTGAGTCTTTTGCAGCTTCTAACTGGTTTCTTCCTGGATTTCCCAATATTCAGCTCCACCCATGTTTCTGGCCAGCTTCTCCATCCCTACTCCAGAAGAATATTCTCACAGCATGATGCTGCCACCACCACATTTCTCTGTCAATGGGATGATTTATTCTGCGTGATTTGTAGTACTCGTCCTCCAAAAGCAGTGTTTTGTACGCAGGCCAAGAAGTTCAGTTTTGGCCTTTGACTTTCTGGAGACGGGTTTGTTTACAGCTTTATTTCAGGCATGTTTTCCTTCTTGTCACTTTCAAAAAAAACCTCCGAGGCCTTCACAGAACAGCTGGATTTATCCTTAAATAAAAAGATAAAATTGCAAACAAGATAGACTAATTATTAATCTGGTATCACGGTGAAGAGGGTATGGAAACAAATACACACAATACTTTTCAGATTTGTATTTATAATAATTTTGAAAACATCGTAGCGTTATCTTTTCACTTCCCAATTGTGCACTGCTTAGTGTTTGTTACATTAAACCCCCAATAAACGTGTGTTAAAGTGACAAGATATGAAGACATTACATGTATTGAAATCAGCAGACAGAGGATGAGGAAATGTCCACTTTCACCTTCTAACACATGTTCACCGGGCCCAACTGTCAGAGCCACCAGCGAGCCAAAAGAGAGATTTCCTTCCATCTGCTCTGGCTGACACTGGAGAGTGAGACATACTGCGGAGGCATCCATCCAAAAACACACACACACACACACACACATGTACAGACTTAAACCAGCTCACCAAGGCAGCGTCCTTCTCTCTGTGCTGTGGAGCAACGCAGGCCGTTTCTTCTGGGTGTTTATCAGAAGTGTCGCCCGGCATCAAATGTTTATCTGAGAAGAGCACGCGATATCGACAGCGGGAAGGAACAGGATGCACAGCTTAGCAGAAACAACACAAGGGTCCACAGCTCCCTGAATGTAACTAATTGGCTTCTTCTAATGACACCAGACAAACGTCTGGTTTGGTATTTTAACCCACATTCTGGGTTCAGATGGAAGAACACTTTGTTATCATTTTGCTGGCAGCATTTTGGGGTCTCTGCAGAAAAAACTTAACTTTATTCACACCTATAAACAGGATCTGACTAATTTGGGCTTTGAAAACACCAGAACCAGCCAACAATCTGTTGCTAAAGTCGGTATCTGCTTTGCTACGTCCAATCGATGCTATTTCACGATTCAGAGTCTGGGTCGCATTTGGTGAGCTCAAGTTCAAAGTTTAATTTGTTTAAAAGTGAACTGGATATTTTGACACTGAATAAAATGTCTTCATGACATTCACTGATTAAAAAAAAAGTTTAATTTCTGAAATCGCACGAAAAAGTGTTTTTTAATAAATAAATGAATAAGACACCTTGACATAAAATTTCTAATCTGATTTCAGATCATTAAAAACACTGAGTAATTTGTGAAACCTTTGCAATATTAGATAAAAGTGAGATTCTTAGTTTACCCTGAACATATTACTAACATCTCAACCCGTCTGGTTCTTGTAAACCGGATATCATCTCCCTCAGGAGCTGCACATTGTAACTCATTTTCCAGACAGTTAAATATTTTATGCGTCATTAGATGGAGCGTAAAGTTACTATCCAAATGCATTTGTTTCTCAACAAAAGTTCCTCTCAATTGTCTTTCCTAAATACTGCAAATAAAGGTCACCAGCACCTTAGAAACATTTCAAGAAAACCTAAAGTCTTGTTAAACATAATAAGTTTATTGTATTTATTCATTTAAACCAAATGGGACTTAGCCTCTTCTTTGGTACCACTTTATTAAATTTAATTCAATCAAAAATAGTCAATTCAATCCAATCATAATCCATTCTAATTTATTCTAGTCATGGAACAATGCAGTCTAGGTTCCGTTTATTATTCAAATTGGTTACAAAAATAAAAATAAAAAATAATAAGTTGAGTTATTAACGTTAAAATGAGTGACTTTAATTCATTCTTTGTGTTGAAAATCCAACCCTGCTCGGTCAACCTAACTCAGTTCAATTAAATCAGCTCAAGCCTCGGCCCATATTTGACCCAGAACTGGGTCAGCAAATAATTGGTTTATTTGATCCCACTGGTTTTTAGCGTGTGCTGTTGACTTGTTCATATAACATAAATAGCTCTTGGTTTCCGGGATGTTATCAGTGGATAGAGAGTCCAGGTTTGAACTATGTGGAAAATGCAGATTATTAGTCTGGCTTACAGGACCATTTATCTGTCCCAGACTGTGTATGGTACTGGCTGTGCTTGGAACTCTCCTTCACACTCTGTGTTTCTGTTTTTGACGTGAACATGAACTTTATTGGAAGAAGTCCCGTATTACTCACCGATCAGAGGACGTTGGATGTGGGAGTCTTGCTATTCTTGAGAAATGAAAGTGTCAGCGTTTTCCTTCACTGCATACGTGGAGGTAAAAAAGGGCCACTGCAGAGCTCTGAAAACCTTATTAGCAACACATCAGCCATTTGGGAATTATGTCTTCCTTTATTCTCTGTCTACTGCCTTTTGTGTCCCCCCACCCCTCGCTTGGTTATGAATAATAAATGGATAAATACACTTTCAAGCTATTTTTACCCTCAACTGTTTTGATTTTCTAAGGAATGAATTTATTTCTAAAACATCTACCAGAAGGCCAGCTTTAAAAAGTTTTCAAATGACAGTAGAGATAAATAAATAAATAAAAAAGATCAAATGAAAACTCACACACAAAGCTTTGTGTGTGAACCACACATCCAGAACCACTGGATACGTGTTTCTTTTAAAACACATGAACTTCACATGAAATATACGTCACAAAATCAGCCTCACAAAAGGACTCAAAACAATGAGCTTTGATATGATTGTCAGCTCAGTTTTTGCTCCTCCCGTCCACTATGACATTTTTTTAAATCTCCATTGCTCTACGTTGTGCTTTTTACACCCCCCAACAGAACCAAACAGGCGACGTTTCATGTCTGAAGTGATTATTTCTATTGTTTTACACTTGTGCATATGTATTAATTGGTTTTATTTTGTAACCAGTGTATTGCAGACTTCTGCCCAGGTCCCTCTTGAAAGTGAGATCTAGATCTCAATGGGGTTTACCTGGTTAAGTAAAGGAAATAAAAAGTAAAACTAAAAAAAAGTTCCTGTAAGTTTACATAGAGACTGATTCCTTTGTGGTGGAGCGATAAGGACGATCTGAGCGAGCCTCAGGTGACGATATCGAGCCGTGCTGTTGTCCTCAAACTTAATAAAGACCGTTCAAATAAATCTCAGCTTACCTTTACACTAAAATATTCTGAAAAAATCCAGCTTGTT
>CAEFZX010004333.1:0-17528 GCA_903066825.1 Alfaro cultratus | reverse complement strand
TTAACATGCCCCCATTGGGTGTTGTTTTTTTAAAAAAAAAATATGTGGTGAATTTGTTCGGATTTAAAAATTTGGTGTGGTTTCGTTTTTTGTTTTTTTTTTTTTTTTTTTTTTTTTTTTTTTTAAATGTAGCGGAGTTATTTGTATTTCTAGCCTGAGGCAGTCACACCAGTTTTGTCTGAAGCAATAAGCCAAAAATCCTACAGCGAAAAGCTTTTGATGCAAGTCTCAAAGTTTGAAGGAAATTCCACAAAGTACTTTCTGTTCTTGAAATTTCTGAACTTGAAGAAAGAAAAACAATTTCACTTTCGTTATCCTACCTTTAAGCTAACATAAACCAATTATCTAGCAGACGTAGAACATTAAAAGTTTAGTATGAGTTAATGTCAGAATATTGAGGGAAAAAAAGTTAGTGTGTCTTTAAATATTGCATAGTTTCAACTTCATATATTCGTTTTGAATATATTTATCCGGTGTTGCTCATCACCTGGGCTGTCAAGAGATTGTACCACACCTTTACTGTGTGGACCCCCTCTGCTTCCTGCTGAGATTAATAAACACACCCTGTGTTTATGCTGTAAACAGCAGTGTTTATTTGGGGAATTTCCATGAACTTGCCTTTTAAGCTTGCAGGTTAATGTGGGAGCTTAATCTTCTGCTAAATGACTTGTTTGGACTGTTGTGGAGTGATTAGAACGGAAACCTTTAAAGTAGCGGCGGTGTTTGCGCAGCTCCCTTCGTGTGTTTGCACAGCCGAGGGCGTCGCCGATCTGCCGCTTCGGATTCCCTTCAGCGCCATCTCCTCTCTTCCCGCAGCTGAATCACGAGGGGAAGTGCGAGTTCATGATCATCCCCTGCCCCTCCTGCAAAGAACGAATCCGCTTCAACGAACAGGAGCGCCACAACGAGCGGGAGTGCCCGGAGAGGACGCTCAACTGCAAGTACTGCAAGGAGCCATTTCACTTCAAAAACATCAAGGTTAGAGATTGCCGCTTTGAATTGTTGGGAGGGCGTGGGAGCTAAAAGTGTTTCTTCTTTTAAAGTATTGTTGCTTCTTTTAGGCTCATGACGAAATCTGCCCCAAGTATCCGATGATCTGTGAAGGTTGTGCCAAGAAGAAAATACCCAGAGAGAAGGTACCTTTGTAAAATACGATAGTATCTTAATAACCATCAATGTACTGACATTTAAATTCATCTAAAAAAATGCATAAAACTGAAAAAGACGTATGAATACACTGGAAAAATACAGTCTTACCAAGTTTTGTTCTAGTTTCTTGTACAAATATCTTAGTACTCTTGAAATAAGACAAAACTAATTTACAAGGAACTTTTCGGCAAGAAATAGGAGCTTATTTTAAGTCAATAATTTCTTAATTGGGAGATTATTTCACTCACAACTAATCATGTTTCCCATGTTATAAGTTACATAATCTGCCAATGGAACAAGTACTTTTTCATCAATATTAATGAATTATTGACTTAAAATAAGCTCCTATTTCTTGCTGAAAAGCTACTTGTAAGTTAGTTTTATCTTATTGTTACTGTACTAAGATATTTGCACTAGAAACTGGAGCAAAAATACATTTTATTCCCTATTCTATTAACTAAAGCAAGCATCAGTCCATTCATTCTTTCATCCATTTATTGGCCCGGTCTGTTAGCCAATCTGGAAATTTCTGTATATAGTAAAAATTTTTGACATTTAACATTTTTAAAGAGCTTTTGAAGAAATCTCATTGGAAAGGGGGAGAAAAGAATAATTTAAGACAGTAAAAGTATTTTTATTTTTTTTTAATCTCTTATATTTGTAATTTTTAAAAAATAAAAATATACAATATATCTTATCTGTTTTGGATTGTCCGAGTCAGTTGACTTTGTCTTTGTGTTTTATTTCAGTATGTGGACCATATTAAACTCTGCACTAAATTCCGAACTCCATGTCGATTTCATGTCGTTGGATGTGACATGTCTGTAAGTAGCCTGAATAGTTTTCATTTTGGTGTATATATATATTAAGTGATTTGTATAAAACAGACAATTACAGCAGTACGATGAGAGACAAGATAATTGACTCAGAATAAATTAATTCCAAAATCATAAAGTCCATAGTCCTTTTTCTTAGCTCGCCATCTTCAGATCCAGATGAGGATCTGATCCGACATTAAGTGTTTTATCAAAACAACAATTATGTACAAACATAATACAAAGAAATAATAATTAAATTTAGGAATTTGATTTGTGCATATTAAATGCAATAATTAGATTCTGATAATTACACAAACATTTCAATAATCAGCTTAAATTAACCATAATTTAAATAAAGTAAGACAAAAAGAGTGTCAATCATATTTCAAGCTAATCAATTTAAAGTTAAAGGGCACTTCTAAAATATCAATCAAGAAAAATAAAATAAATTAATTGTCAAATAAACAGGTGAGGATCTTTAAACTGCGCGCTGGAGGCGGGGCTTTAAATAAGCTGACAGAGTTTGGGGCAATACAGGAAGTGGGCCCGCAAAAATAAAAGTCCTTGACTAATTGCGGGTTACAACTCCATAATCTCAGCTATGGGAATTATGTAGATCAGTGCTTCCCAAAGTGGGTCCTCCAGGGCCGGCATCCTGCACGTTTTAGTTTTCTCCCTGGTCGCACCAACAACCTTTTCAGCATGTCAATGTTCTTCTTAGGCCTTCTAACGAGCCATCATTGGATCCAGGTGTGTTAAACCAGGGAGAGAACCAAAACATGCAGGATGCTGACCCTCGAGGACCAACTTTGGGCACCCCTGGTGTATATGTTGAATAAAAGAAAACTGAGAACAGAGCCTTGTGGAACTCCCTATGATCTTTGTTTGCCTAGACTTGTATACAGCTAAAAGTCAGATAAGACCTGTCTCTGTACCTGACAGTCTTGCTCAGGATGTTGATGTTAAGCTGTAGCATAATTCTAAAGTGGTTAAACTATAAGTTTATTGTATTATCTTTCTCCACCTACAGAATTTTCTTGCTTGTTTCTTGTTTAGGTGGAGAAAGAGAAGATTCATGACCACGAACGCGCTTACGCCTACGAGCATCTTAACCTGCTCCTGCACTACATTATGGGTATGAAGGTGAGCATGGAGGGCCTGCAGCCCCAGGGACTGGAAGTAGCCGGACACAAACTGTTAGAACTCCAACAATCCCTCAGGGAACTCGAGGCCAGAGTCTCCCAGCTCAGCATCACCTCTTCTGGGCCTCCCGTGCAGGGAGCTGCCGCTTCCTCCTCTTCTTCCTCCACCTGCAGTGCCGGCCCGCCCGCATCAGCTCCTCTTCCTCCACCTCCCACTCTTCCTCCAACGCTCTCCGTGTCTACCTCGTTCACACCCCTGCCCAGCTCGGTTGGCGCAGCGCTGGAGCTCCAGCTCCACAGCGAGAAGACCAAGGTGGCCGAGCTTGGCCGCAGATGCACGGAACTCGAGGTCAAGGCGGGGACGTTTGAAAATGTGGTGTGCGTTCTTAACAGGGAGGTGGAGAGGTTTGCCACAACCATGGAGGCCAGCAACCGGCAGCATAAACTGGACCAAGACAAGATCGAAGCTCTTAGTAATAAGGTATGACTTCAGACTGCTGGTGAGTTTTGGTTTCCTCCAGTCGACTGTCATTTCAGGAGTTGAAGACGTCGCACCAGTGGCGAATTGTTCCTGTCAAAGTATGCTGCAAAGCTCAGGCAGATATTAATATGCTATAGAATAGGAGTGCAAACAATTTGTGTTTTTTTAGATTACATTTGGTTCTAATCAATTAACTAATAATGTCTGCACAGTCCGTTTTTCCAATGTTGTAATTTGCCGCCATCCAGCAGAGGGCGCTGCTGGCCATCCTTACTCAGAGCCAGGAATAAAGATGGCGGAGCTATACAGGGATAAAAAACGGTCCAGAGTCCAGTCTGGGATGTAAAATGTATTTTATGTGATTCTGAGTTGAAATATAAACACTCAACAAGCTCCTCAAGTTATGATCTTTAATAGCGCTTATTCAGCCAAGCTGCATGGCAGAGCAGCATCAATTTACAGATGTGCTACGAAGCGGAGGGGAAAACAGAAAAATTGTAACAAGGTGGAAAAAAAACACGATGCCACTGACAAGCACGGTTTTAAGGTCTCTCACGAGTCAAGTTTTAACATTCCTTCAAGATCAACAACAGACTGTACTCCTCTCTATTCATGGGAAATTAAGAATACCACACATTTAATCATTTATTTGTGCACCTTTTATTTTTCAGTTCAGCAACCTAAGAGGCTCCTGTGTTGTTATATTTTACAAATATGTCAAGCTTAATGATGTGAGAAAACCACAGTTTTCTTAAGTTTATTCACTTTAGTAGAGCTGACACAAAATAATGTTAAATGTAATGGGTTTTTTTTATTCAGCATAGGCCTATTATGAAAAATGTTGCCCTTTAAAACCTTGCTGCCTTACTTTGCCCTTTATAAGCAGGTTTGAGGTAATACGAATGCATGCATGTACCTTCTAGGTGCGACAGCTGGAGAGGACCGTCGGACTGAAGGACCTCACGGTGGTGGAGATGGAGGGCCGACTGAGAGAAATGTCCGCCACCACGTTTGATGGTGTCTTCATCTGGAGGATCTCAGACTTTGCCAAAAAACGACAAGATGCCATTGCAGGTCGTGCTCCTGCCATGTTCTCACCAGGTAACAATATTTCTTTCTGACCTTGAGTTTGAAGCCCAAACAAAAGCCGGTTTCTTAGAAGACGTCCTGCTGAATGTGCCTTTTCCTTTCCCAGCTTTCTATACTAGCAAGTACGGCTATAAGATGTGCCTGAGGATCTATCTGAATGGAGACGGGACGGGGCGTGGCAGCCACCTGTCCCTGTTCTTTGTGGTGATGAGGGGACTGAACGACGCTCTGCTCAAATGGCCATTCAACCAGAAGGTAAAACACATGAAGAGGCATCGTTAGCGTGCAAATGGCTTTTAAATATTCCTCAGTCTGTTTTTACTTAAAGGTCCCTGTGGACGTTTTAATCTGAGAAAAATGGATTATGTGCATAACAGCATAGATTTAGGTAGTGTCTAATGGTTGTTATGGTGACCTGGTGATCTAATAAGACCACACCCAGATACACTTAAAAACCAAAAGCAGAACATTGATATGCTGAAAAGGTTGTTGGTACGACCAGGGAGAGAACTAAAACTTGCAGGATGCCGGCCCTCCAGAACCCACTTTGGGCACCCCTGGTCTGTACTGAGATAGCAATTTCCCCCTTGTGGATAAATAAAGTGCAATAAAGTGTATTCATTCATTACAGGCTAATTTGGTGCACATGTATGCCAATTTTATGCATTTGTGCCTCAAATATTGCAGCAATGACCCAATGACACATTTCTTAATCTTGTCCTTCAGCATGCTTCACTGTGAAGAGGTCACCTGGACAGAAAGGTGTCTGGAGCTGAAAGTGAAACTGACAGCTTCTCCTACTTGAATTTCCCCCTGGGGATTAATAAAGTATCTATCTATCTATCTACTTTTTTTATTAATTCAGCTGATTATTATCTAGTGACTTTATAGAGAGCTGATATGTAATTCCCAGTCAGCAGATCTGTAAAAATGAAAACATAGACATACATAAAACAAGATGCAGATGTGATGGCAAAAGTCACACTTCCTGCCCTAACATGTTCACAACCAACATGCAACAGGAACATATCAAAACAACGCAAAAACGTAAAACATGACAGAAATTTCAATCATTTCCTTACATTTAGACATGCGTAATATCCTTATTAGGCCATTATTCATGAAAAGTTGGGGCAGTAGCTGCGTTTCCATTGACCATAAAATTGCACAAGTTGGAATTACAATAATAAATTTGCTTAATGGAAACACACCAATTTTGAAACAATGTTTTTGATTAAAAAAAAAGTTAAGTTAGGTGGTTTTTCAGTTATATTGACATTTGTATATTTCACAAGACTCCAGTTTGTATCCAACAGCAACATGGTTTTTGTTGGCACTTGCCTCCATGGACCAGAGCTCTCACAGTATCGCAGAGTTCATCAAAAGTTTAGTTTGTCATTTGAAAGTGTTAAATCCATGGCTCTTCTGTAAAACTGGTGACTAATCTCCCAAAAATGCTACATACATAGCCCCTCCTCAGTATAAGGGACTCAATTAGAGTCCAACGTCTTCCATGATGACTTATGATGATGAGCACTAGCATAGTGGCAGAAATATCGTTGCTGACATCTTTTTTTGATGCCTTATTAAAAGAAAAACGTATTAGAGTGTGATTTTAATTTAATTTCTCATTTCATGGAAACACTGGAATTGCGAAATTGTTTTGTTTTCAGCAGAATATCGACAAAGTTTTGCGCACGTTCGTAATGGAAACGCAGCTACTGTGCCGACAGCTGTAGCTACTGTAAGTTGACTTGACCGTTTCAAAGTGGATCTCTCACAAATGTTTAACACCCAGGTAACACTGATGCTGCTGGACCAGAGCAACAGGGAGCACATCATCGACGCCTTTCGACCCGACGTCACTTCTTCTTCCTTTCAAAGACCCGTGAGCGAGATGAACATTGCCAGCGGCTGCCCGCTCTTCTGCCCGCTCTCCAAGCTGGACGGAAAGAACTCGTACATTCGCGACGACACAATATTCATCAAAGCCATTGTGGACCTCACCGGCCTCTAGGCGTCTCTGTGTCGACGGTTATGGTGACCAGGCAGCTCCCTGACCAATCAAGGCTTCTGTTTGTTTTGGCCAGCTGTGATCCCGTTTGGGCTCTGTGAGGGGCACGGTACCGTCCCTCGCCCCTCGCAGGAGAAGGACGTGCTTGCGGCCGTATGCCGCATGTGGCTGCTCAGTCCAGAGGGCGCTGGCATTGTCATACCAGGTGGTATCTGTGCGAGAGCCATCGCCATTGATGTACACTTGTTTTCTTTCAACATCTTCCCCAATAGGGAGAGCATCCTTTCTTTTTAGGATTCCTGGTTGAGCAGCAGCGTGGCTCGGTAATCCACGGCGTTGGAAGAGGGAGGCACGTTGCAGTGGCGTGACAAGGATGAATATTTTTAATCTTCTCAACTTGTTGGCTTTCAGCTTGTGAAAGATTGTCTTAGAACAGGATTGTAGATTATTAATAGTTTGTGTGGTTATTCCGATAAAGCTGGCGTGCCATAGAGGTAGGGCTTCTTCTTCTCAAAGGTCATCATGGATATCGTGAGCTTGCTTGTGTTGAGTGAATTTACATAGACAAAACGTGGAGTTACGTTACAACTAAGATAACTGGCTTCTTAGCGTTTCTTTTGGTTTTTCTCAGCAAACTGCATGCCGCCAGAGATTTGCTTATTTATAATTTTTTTTAAATGAACGACTCCTTTTTCTCAACCTAGCTTCGCGGAAGTTAGTCATTAAAACCCATCAGTGATTTAGCTATCCGTGATGGTGGACATTGCCTGCATGCCTTCGGAGCCAGGCTGGTTTTTTTGTTGTTTTCTTTTAACATGTAGAGTTTTTGCGTGTTTGTTGCTGTTTAGGGTTCGGTGGTTTGGTACATCTGTGGAAGATACAGCGGAGTTACCATGGAGTCAGGGCAGCTTGCCAGTCAAGCCTGAGGCATAACACTTGCATGGAGTTCTCCTGCAGGATTTGCTCACTCGCTCACAACTCAACACATAGTACTGTGCCCCACCACGGACTTAGGTGATTCACGGGAGTTGAGGAATCGTTCGTCTGTGCTCATAGTTTCCAGTGCATACCGTACGCGTTTCTGCTGCTCTGCGACAGAATGCCGACGTGAAACTTTATGTCAGTGCAAATAAACTGCAAGAGATTGTAAAGCGTTGTTGTAGGTCTCGAGACCGTCTCTGACGATATTTACTGCCGATTTGATGTTTTACGCCGATAAATCTTAAAGGCGCTTTCCCCTTTTTCGCAGTAACACACATTCGACATTATACCTGCTTATGCTATCATTTATTCTCCCTTCCCCTCGATTCTTCCACTAGAGGTCGCTGTTGTCGTGTGTTTCGCATGCTGAGGTGTTAAGGTTCATGCTGGCCTGTTTGGAAACCAGTTTTGACCTGTATTGAAACCTCTCTGTGCATGGGAGGCTTCAATTCATTTTTGCTATGGAACTTTGAGCCGGTTGACTCTGTAAGCTGCGCGCAGAAACCTTTATTTGTATTTGTTTGGATGAGGATACGTGAACATAGAATAGTTATTATGTTATATCCGGCACTGCTCCACACAGGCAGAGGCCTATATTCATAGTAATGTATAAATATGTACCTTTCATATCATAATGTTGAAATAATCTATATATTGATGTTAATATACGCAAGATGTTATAATAAACATAGTATTACTCAATACCTTATTAATTCTATATCTATAGAGCAACATTTTTGTTTCTTTGATGGTTTGAACAGGCCAGGACAACCTTTTTGTGGAGTGAGGATTTGTAGAGTGCAATATATGATTACATCCTTTAGCCAGCTTAGCTAAAAGGGTTTAAACAGGTCACACTTATTTGTTGCCGTTTGTTTACATTAGTCATTTTTGGAGCTGATGAGTTGCGACCAGTTTTGAACCTTCTAAGGAAATGTGGTGCTTTTCTGACCATGAAACACAATTTCATCAATATGACACTCTTTAGTCACTTGTTGTTTGTGAAACTAGCTAGCTAGTTAGCTAGCGCCTAGCTAGCAACGAGAACCATTTAGCTGTTCGAATTTGTTATGAAATACACCAAGTTTTTGTTCACAACTTTAAAACCTTTTTAATAAAGTCTTAAGGATGTAAAAAGTCCGATTTACATTCACTTTTTAAACTTTGAGTGTGCTTGTACCGTGCCAAGCTCTAATATTACCTCTGTATGCTAAAAGTGTTACACTGCAAGGTTTCTTTTATGTTCTATGCTATAATATGGTGCCAAATATGTTTCTATATGAGTTTGGATTATTATTTTTTTATTTATTTAAATGCGTATGGGTGTTTTGGCAAGCATGTGACTTTCTTTTGACATGATGCATGGGGCCATTACTAGTAGAAATAATTATTTCATAACCATAAATTGGTCCTCACATGGCAGAGGTTTGTGAATGTAAGCTTTAATTCTGCATTTTTCTTTCTTAACAAGTTGTTCTGTCATGTGATGCAACTGATCAGAACCAACTTTATTTGTGCACTTTCTACCATTTGTCTAAGCAGGGTATGTATTTTGTTGAGTGATTTATGTACCTTGAACTCAGAGCCATATATACATATATATATATTCTGATGTTGATAATTGATGTGTCATGCTGAAACAGCTCTTGCAGTCTGTAATAAAGTTTGTTGGTTTTTGCCACCATAGTGTTTAATGTCTCATTTTCTTAGAAATGTATTTAATTGCATTTAAAAAAAATTAAAAATCTGATCTACTTGCACAGTGTGCAGATGGAGTTGGGTTAGCATAAAAAAACAAAACTGTAAGAAATCAGTAAAACATAAATTATGGTCAGTAATATTTTGTCATAAAAACAGTTGAATAAGCGGTATGGTCAGGGCATTGTGGTTTACTTTAAACAAATCAATAACGTTGTCAAAACAACTTGACAGGCTAATATTGCAAACCAATCAAACTCATCCTTTCACCCTCTAAAACAAAATCACAATGAATTTTCCTGTTTGTTTAATTCTTTTGGATTAAATTTATCGCTATATCACACCAGCCAGCACATTCTGTGCACATGAATCAGAGACATCAACGTTAAGTCTCCAGAACGGTTTCATTGCTAAGCTGGGCTAATGCGCTCAAAGTGTACGTATTTTGATTTTTATCATCCTTCGTAATTCCTCTCTCTTCTTTTCTCCATGGCTGCAAAGAAGAAAAACAAACAAACCCTTAAGCATATGTTAGGAAACCCGCAACGTCTCCAAGTAATTCCACAACAAAAACCGCTTGGAAACCAGAGTGAAGTTGCCCCCCCACCTTCTTCAAATCAGACAAAATTGGTGTCAAACGTTTCTGCTGGTTTGTGCAGCAAAAATTTACACCCATTTAGTTTGATTTGAAGAAGGTGGGGGGGCTGGTTGACCTTCGATAACCTCTAGAAACGTTTCTTTATATCTTTAAAATGATAGCAGTACAAACGAAAATTTTTGCTGCACAAACCAGCACAAACGTTTGACACCAATTTTGTCTGATTTGAAGAAGGTTGGGGGGGCAACTTCACTTCTTTGGAAGCGTCGAGGAGAGAGCCTGGACAGAAAGAAACGGGTAGATTTTATTTTATTTTATGGAACCAATTATAGCCAACAGGCACCTGCAAAACAGCCTCCTCTACCATGTTTACTAAGAAGAGTCGCCAAGTGTAGCTGAGTTAATTTTATTCATTTATTTATTCTTTATTTTTCTTATGAACCTTCTCAAAACACCTTTTCGTTGAATTAACATGTCTGTTACTGCGACAGGCTATTTCTGTTTTATACTGATTTTATTTTTGGTTCCTACTGTAAATATTG
Source organism: Alfaro cultratus (assembly GCA_903066825.1). Classification (NCBI taxonomy): domain Eukaryota; kingdom Metazoa; phylum Chordata; class Actinopteri; order Cyprinodontiformes; family Poeciliidae; genus Alfaro; species Alfaro cultratus. The sequence goes on along the minus strand of CAEFZX010004333.1, from coordinate 7,016 downwards.
TTCTTGGAGGACGGTTATTAGTGTTGCACAAAGCGAGGTTCTGTGACGTTGCACACCCAACGTTTTTTGCCAACCGCCAATAAAACTCAAAAAGAAGAAGAAGAAGGTTCTGTGACGTAGCTGCAGCAGCTAGGCAGAAGCTGCCTAACTGGTAAGATGTGCTAAAGTTGTGTGCTAATGCTACCCTTCACTTTTAGTGATGTTTATAATGTTAAGAATAGTTCTCACACTTTTTGTGTTGCATAAAATATAATGTTAATTGTCTTTAAGTGTTTTAAAAACTTGGGGTTTGGTTAAAATTAAACTGTTGCCCTTTAAAGTTGGTTGAAGTTTTCCCTCCAAAATGTGTTTGTAGAGCTGCTGAGATCTGACTGACTCTATGTGCCATACCGATGATTGAGTGTGTCCCACATTGTGTTATAGGTATGTGATGTAGTTTTATATCTTTTAATTTANCTTATTTTAATTTATATTATTTTGCATTATGTATTAACATATTTCTTTGATGCTGATTTGTACATGATTTTATTTTTTCTTTATTCCATACTGTTAATATGAAAAGGGCAGAAGCTGCCTAACTGAGCTGCTGGGATCTGACTGACTATGTGCCATACCGATGATTGAATGTGTCCCACATTGTCTTATAGGAATAAACTGAAGCAGATCCTGATTCCTGATCCCTTTTTACAACTGTTACATGTGCACAGGATTGTTTAACAAGTATATTCCTGGTGTGTTTCCATTCACCATAAAATTGGTCAAATTAAAATTAGCTAAATAAATTTGCTTAATGGAAACATGCAATTTTTTTAAAAAATTCTAATTTTTCTTGAAATATTTTTGAGCTAGGATGAGGTGGTTTTACAGCCGTATATATCAAAAATACACTCAACAAAAATATAAACGCAACACTTTTGTTTTTGCCCCCTTTTTTCATGAGATGGACTCAAAGATCTAAAATTCATTCCAGATAAACAATATTACCATTTCTTTCAAATGTTGTCCACAAATCTGTCTAAATGTTTGATAGTGAGCACTTCTGCTTTGCTGAGATAATCCATCCCACCTCACAAGTGGCCACATCAAGATGCTGATCTGACATCATGATTAGTGCACAGGTGTACTGCCCACAATACCTTATACTGACCCCAACATCTCCTCTGATTGGTTAATAGATGGTGAGAGCTAACACCATAGCTGAATTATGAATATATGTGATCAAGCTTATTCACGTGTAATTTAAATTTTATTTCTTATTTAATGGAAACACTGCAATTTCAAAATTGTGGTTTTTTTAACATTATTGGGATACAGACAAAGATTTGTGCAGATTTGCTAAGAAAACACAGTTTTGTTGCACTGCAATGAGGTGGTGACTTGTTCCTGGTGCACCACACACACCTCCCACCCAGTGACCACTGGTAGAGCTCTGCTGATGAGCTCATTGAAGCCAGATGTGCTGAAGCAGAGAGAAATCTAAAAGTTTCAGATCTTGACTGAAAGCTCAGAAAGTAATTGACTCTGGGCAGGAGGACAGCAGGCTCTGAGGACTGAAATATGAGACACATAAATGTGTTTTTATATTAGCATAGCAGATTGTTTCAGGTGACCATTAACTGCCAGAGAAACTAAGAAGTTGTTGATTTGATGTTTGAGGTGCTCTCCCACGTCCACATGCAGTATTTCAGCTTCCCAGGAGAGATCCTGATGTGAGGAGGTAATTCAGCCGTCTGATACCAGGAGGGACGCATAAGTTGTTGGACACTGGCACCCTAATCTCGACACAGCCGTTTTTGCTTGTGCTTTTAAAAACTGATTTAATGTCCCAGACTTTAATGATGGCTGAGCTGCAATTGTTCAAGGTAAGTGAGCATAATTAATTGAATGCAATTTTGCCTTATTAAGGCAGCATAGCATTAAGAACTATGTTGTGTTGTGCTGTGAGCACTATATTGAAGTCTGAAGTGTTTGGAACCTTTGACTCACCCTTTGACCTAACAAGAGAAGATTTACAGTGCACTCTAACTGTGTCACTTAGATTTAGAAGCGTTCATTACTACATCTGCAGGTTGAGCAGTTTTAAATGTCCTTGGCCCTTATCAGTGCCCACCAAGAGCTCAGCTTTTACTCCATCACTGAAGAAGAGTCGACCCAAATGTCAGCCATAAATCCTGGTGTCTGGAACGGGCAGATTCAGAGTAATGAGGCAGCTTACCCACTCAGCACAGTCACCATATAAAGACCCATCTTCCTAAAGATCTCCCAGTCTTCCACCTCAATGATCTTTGCAGCAATTAGGAACAGGATACCAACCGGCATGTAGCTGAAAAGTACACATAGTTAGAACTGGAAACATAAGAACAGAGAATATATACATATACAAAAATCAATGGTGCCCCTGATATTCCCCTATAAATGCCACAGACAGCCTTAATAGCATAATAAAACAATTTGCAGGAAATATGTTTTAGTTTAGTCATCTTTTAATTGCTCACTAGAATTAAATGCTTTTGTTTTCATCAGAAATATTTTTCAAATTATATTCATGTAGCCTAGAAAGGGTCTGCTTGTCATGACTCAATCGCAGTAGATGAGGAATATTGTGGATATTTTAATGAAGAAAATCAATTTAAAAAATCCAAAATCCAGGAGTACAAGGAAATCCAAAACAAAGCAAACTGGAGACACAAGGGTAGTGACAAGAAGAGTGATGAGCAAAGTGATGAGACAGACTGGCAGGTTGTGACTGAGATAGAGAAGCTTAAATACTGGGAGGTAGCAAATGGAACAATAGACCTGGCTAGATGAGATAACTGATTGCAGGTGTGAGTAGTTGGTACAGAAGTTAGCTGATGGGCTGGGAGAAGGTGTCACAAAGGGAGGCTAAGAAAATATAGTGAGGAATACAAAAGGGAGGAAACACCAGGGAGCTGAAAATACTTCTAATAGTAAGACACTGAGACAAAAGAAAACCTGATAAGCTATAAGAGAAAAAGACATCAGCAAAACCATAAAAAAACCTAAACAGAAATTAAAACCGCAAGCGACGTTGGAGGCTCTCGCAGCTAAGTGTCACTCGGGCCTTGTGGCAACCGCAGGAGTTCCAGCAACATTGCCTGCCCACCACCACTGATGCTCTCGTGTAGTTCCCGCACAGGTCCTCTAGGCGATACACACTGATGTGTTTGGTAACGCTCCCTGATGATGCACAAAAAATCTGGTGCACATCGGCCGATGTATAAGGAGACAGCTGTTGGAATAACCCAGAGGCCGCAGTGGAGATGGATTGCAATGTCAAGCTATTGGGCTCTTTAGAGTTTAACAAAGGTCAATTCTAACAACCTTAGTGCAAATAGGATGATGGCTGCATGATTTAAAGACAGCCGCATGCAAACTGCGAGGGATTAGAATTTGCCATTCAGCCAAGCCCACATGCTCTCGTCAACAGTCAGTGTTAAAAGAAGGACAAATCCTCATGTTATTCTAAGTCATTAAACACAAGATGAAATCTGAATGAACCACAGAGTAAAAAGAAGAACAATAGTGATGTCACCAATTGACCATGTGAATGTGATGACCTCTGGTCTGTGATGATACAAATGAAGTTTGATGCAGCTGGGAGCTAGTGGGGAAGTTAATTCACCTTGATTTTGATGACGAATGGCCAGATTTGAGGCTTGGCCACAGCCACATGCTTTGTCATACGAAAATTCCTTTGATAGCTTTTGACCTTCAATGCTTCAAGACTGTGCTGACTGAGTTTGAAGTCTGGATCTTGAAAGCTGTTGGACGAGTTCGCTCAGATACGATGTCAATAAAACAGACAAAATGGCGGCTTTGATCCAAAATGGACAACCCCTTTGACGTAATCAATATGAAACTGTGCCCAGAGACAGAAGACATGTTGGTGTGATGTGGATTCCAACCCTGACTGGTTTCGATGGAGTAAGTGGGCGTGGCAATGTGGCGAAGTGACCTATAACTGTGGAATTCAGCGTTCGTTTGGCTCTGAATTCCACAGTTTCGAGTCGAGCTGCACCAAACTCACTGGGATGGATCCTTATTCACCCCCAAATAGGAATCCACAATCGTTGGTGGGTGTGGCCTAAGTGTCAAACTTTGACTATTCACCATGAAACATCCAGGTGCAATAACTTCGACATGCAAGGTCAGACCGGCATCAGATTTTCTATGTCTCCTTATAGATCGTCCCTCATCACATTCACATGGTCAATTGGTGACATCAACTAACCCACGCACACTTCCAACAGAAAGTTACCTGGTTTTTTTGATAGATATCTTACTTTTACTCTTTGGTTCATGTAGCTTTAAACCTGTGCCAAGTGACATAAATGACATGATAATGAAGTCTGTCTACGTTGCCTGCTGGCTGAAAGTTTGGTGCCTCTGTGAGTTTTTATGTAGGAGATATAACAGTTTAGTGTTTCATGGCGAGTAAGCGAACTTTGACCCCTGGTAAAACCCTAAGCATGCACAAAAACTCACCATTTCAATAACTTTTAATTGGCTATGCCTTATGAACAATCTGACCAAGTTTGAAGCCGATCGATCGAATTTGCTAGAAGGAGTCTGATCAAATGCGAAAGCGGTCAAAATCCAAACTTCAATCCAAAATGGCCGACTTCCTGTTTGACTTGCACTATGACATTAATTGAATTTTCTGTGCGTCTTGGGGAGCTCTACAAGTGTACCAAATTTCATGTCTCTACAGTGAAGTAAGGTCAATGCGAAGAGTTTCCAGGTGGCGCTGTTGAGTCGTTTCTTATGCGATTTTTGCCACAAACTTAAAATATGTAAATTTTTTGCACTCCTGACGCGTCCGCCAAGTTTGGTGAGTTTTTGAGTATATAAAAAAAAAAAAAGCCAATTCATTTGCATCGAGAAAAAAAAAAACTATGATTGCAATAGGCCTTCACAGCTCTGAGCTGCTCGGGCCTAATAACTAAGAAATCTTGCGATTACTATAGGCCTTCGCAGAACTTATGCTCGGGCCTAACAAGGCTGATTTAGCATTAAGAACTAAGGAATGTAGAACTAGAGTAACTAAAAGGACTAAATAAAGAAATAACGTAACTAGAATTGCTAAAGAAAGATGGACATACAGTAGATTCAGACAAAAAGACTAACTCAACCTAAAGTGACTAAGAAAACTAGAAACACTATGGGGGGGAGCTAGAAAGACTTAACTGGAACCACTAAAGAAATGTTTACATAGACTCAGACATGTAAGAATAACTGAATCTAGGATTATGAAATACAGTAACTAAGAAATATTACTAGAAACACTACATGGAGGCTGAAATAAGGAATAACTAGAAGGATTAAAGAAAATAATCTAACTATAATCACTAAAGAAAGCTGGACAGACTCAGACATACAAGAATGACAGAACCTAGGGTAACTAAAAATAAGCCTAACTAGAAACACCATGAAGGACTGAAAATAAGGAAAGCAATAACAAGACAATTCTAACCACAATAAATAACCTCTAATAATAAAACTAAAACGACCATGAAGGGCTAACCTAAAGTGACCTAAAACATAATGATAAATTAGATGAAAAAGCAAAACCAAACCTAAAAACCCAGAGTTCTGACACTGTTAAAACCACCAAACCAGTGGGAGTCTGCTTAATTTGTAAGGGTCTGTTAAAAAAACCAAAAAGAGTAAATTAAACATGAACACATACCACATAATAATCTGCACTAGTTTCATGGTGGCTTCATTCAGGGCATCGAAGAATTCCAGGAGTATTCTGCCTTTGTCTCCCATCTTTCCAATAACAAGTCCAAAAGCCACACAGAACACGATGAGGCCCAGTACGTTTATTCCATCTGAATATGCTCCGACGATTTTATACTCCCTAGTGATGTTCTGGAAAGACAAACCCCCCAAAACACAGAGATCAAATCCCTTCCGGGTTTTCCCATCAGACGCTGTCAGTAAACTCAGAGGGCTCACCTACCTCTACGACTGTCATGACTGTAGTAGCGAGAGGTGGAATTGTGGTGGTGTTGGTCAACACTTTCACTGGCTCCAGCTCTTTCCGTTTTGTTTTGTACTACAGTGAAATTATGGAATATAACACATGTTAGTATCAGATTCTTACGGGTTCATCTCCAGCCTTCCCGTTATGGCATGATGATGGAAAAGATTTAAAATGTTTTGTAACATCTGTGGAAATGTGTGGAATGAATGTAAAAAGTGGCTGACCTGCTGAAAACAAGCCTGCACCAGGTTTTCTGGAAACATGTTTCTGTCAATAGAAAATGTACCAGAAACAGTGATAAATTGCTTCAGCAACATGTTGGTTACTGCAACATTTCTGAGACCCTCAAAGTCTTCATGAAGAGCCTGTTGTTCTCTCATTAAACATTTGCTGTTGTGTGTTTGCTGTTGTTAGCAGAACTAATATTTATGATTAGAACTTTAGGGTTAGCGCAACTACTTTTTTAGCTTGCAGAGCCACCTCTATTCATATGCATGCATATAAGTTCATGTAAAAAAAAGGCAAGCCTGTTGCAGACGTGGAAAAATAACTCCCCGTTAACAAGGAGAAACTTCAAGCAGAACCATAACCTGGCTTAGTGTGAGCGACTGTCTGCCATGACTAGCTGGGAGTTTAGGAAGGGCCACAAAACATTTATAGTTATACATATCAAGAAACTCACCTGAGGAGATCCAGCAGTGTATCAACAGTAGTAACATTTGGGGTGGTCCCTGCTCTGTCAATGTTCCCAGCTTCTTGAGACACACCCGGTTTGATCGTCATCACCAAAATAATTCCTTCAAAGAGTGAGATCATTATTTAACAAGAGAAGTAAAATAGTTGCACAACTATGGGGTACCTGGTACTGAAGAACTACAAAAATATGAAAACATTTCAACAAGGGAAAAAAATATTTTGTCCTTTATTCAAATCAATCAATCAAATTTTATTTGTATAGCACATTTCAGCAGCGAGGCATTTCAAAGTGCTTTACATCATATCAGAA